>JAIFZK010000009.1:24542500-24610000 GCA_027481765.1 Tenualosa thibaudeaui | reverse complement strand
CACACACTCCCTCAGTCTCTCGTCTAACACACACAGATGAGAGTAGGGATCCACATCTTCCAACATGGCACTGTCATGACTGTGTGTACTTTTCTTCAGACTGAGTGTGTTCATATGCTTCTGTGTGTGTGTGTGTATGTATTTAAATGCATCGTGAGTGTGTGTTAAAAGTTGTGTGTCTGAGTGTTTGTATCCATCTGTCTTTAAATAAATAAGTGTTTGTGTGTTTGTTTCCCCTCTGTACTGTTGTGTGGGGGTGTTTGTTTGCATTTGTGTGTGTGTATGTGTGTGTGCGTGTGTTTGTGCATTTGTGTGTGTTTGTCCTCTGTACTGCAGTATGAGTGTGTGTGTGTCTCTTTGGACTGCTGATGCAATGAGGAGGCGTTTGTCTCTTTGTAGTTGTGCTGCTTGTTCTCCCTATAGGTTCCTCTGAACAGGTTCCTGTTCAAAGAGGAACTCCACTCATCTTCAGCAGGGACCTCACTGGTAGAGAACTTACTGGGACACAGTCACTTTATCCAAACACATACACACACATATACACACAGAGAGAGAGAGATGAAGTGCAGAGACGTAGTTTATCTCTTATTTTTCTCTTCCAACAGTATCCTCTCCCTTGCTCTACCATTTTCTTATCCTCTCTCTCACTCTCTCTCTCTCTTCCTCCATCCCTGATATGTTTGTAACATATACCACAGTGTATTCATAATCTCTCTCTCTCTCTCTCTCTCTCTCTGTCTCTCTCTGTCTCTCTCTCTCTCTCTCTCTCCCTCTCTCCCCCTCTCTCCCTCCAACCCTGGTGGATCTCTAACATATGCCATAGAGTATTCATAAGCAGCTTTAGTTTCTCTTCAGCTAAAAAAAAAATCTGATTCTGCCGCCATCTCAGCATGAAGCAGCAGAAGAGGACTAGCATCCAAACTCCCACATTCAAGTGCAGTCACACACACACACTCACTCATTCACACACACACACACACACACACACACACACACACACACTGTCCCACTCTCTTTGTCACAGTGAGTGTGAGTGCTATTGTACCTTGAGCTGTGTCAGCAGGACACCACTGTGTGTGTGTGTGTGTGTGTGTGTGTGTGTTTGTGTATTTCAGTATCAATATATGTAATGGAGATGTAATGATTAAGACCCAACCTATTTCTCAATTTAATATGAAATACAGATAGCAGACAAAGAGTACTTAGATTTGTTAAGCTAGTACAGATGAAAATATAGATCTTCTGCTCTCTCTTTTATGTCTATCTGATTATTCAACCTTTCTTTTGCTCCCCCCCCCCCCCCACACAATTCAGTGAGCTTTATTGGCATGACTGTAAACGTGACTCTATTGCCAAGTAGTATAGATACTATATACTGTATAATACAACAAGTAGTATAAATACTATATACTGTATAATACAACAAGCAGTATAAATACTATATACTGTAGAATACAAGCAGTACATACTATATACTGTATAATACAACAAGCAGTATAAATACTATATACTGTATAATACAAGCAGTACATACTATATACTGTATAATACAACAAGCAGTATAAATACTATATACTGTATAATACAACAAGCAGTATAAATACTGTATACTGTTTAACACAGCAAGGGAAGAAGAACAAATACAACCCAAACAGACATCTGACATGGAGCAGGGTGTAGATGTTAAGAACATTAGCTAAAATAAACATGGAAAATACAATTCAAGCATACATGCGCGCATACACACACACACACACACACACACACACACACACACACACACAGTTCCCCGTTTGCCAAGTGGCTGTCCCTTGTTTTCTGGCTGTGCCGCTGGAGTTAAAGCTAAAAGAGTTGAAATTAAAGCTAATGTTAATTTGGGCGTGGCTTGGTAGAGTATTTAAGTTTGGTGTAAAGCGTGTGGTTACTGAGTCTGTACATAGTGACTGTCTTTTCCATGGGGTATTTTATTTTGCATAAATAATTTGCTAATTCATAATCTCTTTCCAAAATTTGCTATTTGCTTTTCTGATAGTATTTTTCCAATGTTTAGCATTATTTTCTCTCTCTCTCTCTCTCTCTCTCTCTCTCTCTCTGCTTTAGGACTCCAGTAATGATATCATGGGAATTGTTGTCTGACACTAAGGGATAGGGGGTGGTTGATGTGAGCTCCTAGAGATGATTGATTGACGTGTGAAAAAAGGAATAGTGTAACTTAATGAAGGAGTATTAATTCCCCTCTCTCTCCCTCTCGCTCTACCTCTCTCTTTCTCTCTCTCTCTCTCTCTCTTTCTCTCCCTCTTTCTCCCTCTCTCCCTCCCTCTTTCCCTCTCTCTCTCTCTCTCTCCCTCCCAGGCCTGTCTCTGGATAAGGTGTTTGACTATAGTGAGTACTGGGAGGTGACGCGGGGGCTGTACGCCTGCTTCGACTGCACAGCCACCATGAAGTCGGGCAACGCTGACGTGTATGAGAACGAGATCCCAGGGGGCCAGTACACCAACCTGCACTTCCAGGCCCACAGCATGGGCCTGGGCAACAAGTTCAAAGAGGTCAAGAAGGCCTACGTGGAGGCCAACAAGCTGCTCGGGGACCTCATCAAGGTGAATGTACAGAAAAGCACACACACACACACACACACACACACACACACACACACAGACTTTCGTGACAGCCTGTATTTACATTCATGCATTTTAGCAGACGCTTTTATCCAAAGCGACTTACAACTCGTCAACTATCAAGTGTTCAGGGCCAGTCTCCCCTAGAGCAACTTAGGGTTAAGTGCCTTGCTCAAGGGCACAACGGTGGCAGCTGGGATCCTGTATCACCCATCAGTGACAAGGATGCTTAGAAACAACCCCACCCCACCCCAACACACACACACACAGGAGAGAATGAATGAGAAAAGAATGAGCTTTTTATATGTATGTGTATTTGCATACATTATTTACCACCCAAAGCATGCTGGTATGTATGTGTATTTACCACCCAAAGCGTGTGTGTGTGTGTGTGTGTGTGTGTGTGTGTGTGTGTGTGTGTGTGTGTGTGTAGCTGGTATGTATGTGTGCATTCATGACCACCCACATACAGGAGCTGTGACAGGTGTGTGTTTTACATCTGCTCTTGCTGGGCTTTTGTGTACACCATAGACTCGCTGCAGTTCAGCAGCCAATAGTGTGTGTGTGTGTGTGTAGCCAGTAGGAAGCTGAGGTTGTGTGTGTCTCTCTCTCTGCCTCGCCAGGAGTCAAGAGCCCAGTGCACCTGGCACCTCCTGCAGGGTCACAGATTGGCCTGCTGACACTGTGTGTGTGTGTGTGATCAGTGCCTTTTCACCAGTGAAAAGAGGCTAATTATGATGTTGGGGTTCCAGAGCATTTGACCAATCAAGAGCCTGTGTACTGGCCCATGTCCCATAGGAAAATGACATCGGCTTCTTTCGTCCCTCTTGAGTTCCAGCCGTGCCTGAGGAGCTCTAACCATCACTGATAATGACCGATCTTACGTGTGTGTGTGTGTGTGTGTGTGTGTGTGTGTGTGTCAGTGTGCGTCTGATTCTATTTTGTATAGGCGACAGTAAAGTATAGCAGAACTGGAGATGTTTTTGGTGTGGGTCTGTAGGGGTGTGTGTGTGTGTGTGTGTGTGTGTGTTTCATCTCAAACATAAAGAGGCAGATTATGGAGATTAGTCTATGTACAGTGGCTTGAAAAAGTATTCATACCCCTTGAATTTTTCCACATTTTGTCACGTTCTCACCACAAACATAAATATATTTTATTGGCATTTTATGTGAAAGACCAACACAAAGTGGTTCACAATTGTGAAGTAGAAGGAAAATTATACATGGCTTTCAAATTTTTTAAAAATAAAAAACTGAAAAATGTGGTGTGCAAAGGTATTCAGCCCCCTTTTCTCTGAGTGCAACCAGTTGCCTTCAGAGGTTGCCTGATGATTGCTGAATGATCAGCTGTTGGAGAAGTTTAAAGCAGGGTTAGGTTATAAAAAGATTTCCCAAGCTTTGAACATCTCACGGAGCACTGTTCAATCCATCATCACATCATACATGCCGAACAAGGAGAGCACTGATCAGAGACGCAGCCAAGACGCCCACGGTAACTCTGGAGGAGCTGCAGAGATCCACAGCTCAGGTGGGGGAGTCTGTCCATAGGACAACAATTAGTCGTGCACTGCACAAATCTGGCCTTTATGGAAGAGTGTCAAGAAGAAAGCCGTTGTTGAAAGAAAGCCATAAGAAGTCTCGTTTGCAGTTTGCCAGAAGCCATGTGGGGGACACAGCAAACGTGTAGAAGAAGGTGCTCTGGTCAGATGAGACCAAAGTGGAACTTTTTGGCCTAAATGCAAAATGTTATGTGTGGCGGAAACCTAACGCTGCACATTACTCTCAACACACCATCTCCACTGTCAAACATGGTGGTGGCAGCATCATGTTGTGGGGCTGCTTATCTTCAGCAGGGACAGGGAAGCTGGTCAGAGTTGATGGGAGATGAGGCGGAGGTTCACCTTCCAGCAGGACAACGACCCTAAACATAAAGCCAGAGCTACAATGGAATGGTTTGAAACAAAACATATTCCTGTGTTGGAATGGCCCAGCCAAAGTCCAGACCTAAATCCAGTCGAGAATCTGTGGCAAGATCTGAAAACTGCTGTTCACAAACGCTCTCCATCTAATCTTGCTGAGCTTGAGCTGTTCTGCAAAGAAGAATGGGCAAAAATTCCAGTCTCTAGATGTGCAAAGCTGGTAGAGACATACCCCAGCTGTGATTGCAGCGAGAGGTGGTTCCACCAAGTATTGACACAGCGGGGCTGAATACCTTTGCACGCCACATTTTTCAGTTTTTTATTTTTAAAAAATTTGAAAGTCATGTATAATTTTCCTTCTACTTCTACACAATTGTGTGTCGCTTTGTGTTGATCTTTCATCTAAAATGCCAATAAAATATATTTATGTTTGTGGTCGGAACGTGACAAAATGTGGAAAGGGGTATGAATACTTTTTCAAGCCACTGTATGTGTGAAGTGTGTGTGTGTGCGCGCGCCGTCTGTGTGATCTAGTTAAGACATGAATGAGCAAAGAGATAGGAAGTGTGTGTGTGCGTGTGTGCGTGTTCCTCCACTGTCTCTCCTGGCCAAGACAAAGTTCTACCAAAGATCATTTAGAACTGTCTTGGGCCTTATTGAGAGCTCCAAGCTGAGAGTTTATTTGATCTGGTGCGGCAGTGCTGACAGTAGTGACATCAGTGAACGCTTGCTCAGGCCTAGCTGCCTTAATTTCCCAGCGCTTAATTAAGTGATCAAAGATAGTTGGCCTTTTTCCCTCGCTATTCTGTTCCGCTCGCTTGCCTGCCGCCCCCCGTGCGCACACACACACACACACTCTCAGAATTACATACACAGACACATACACACCATAGTGACACTCACATGCTGACACATGCACACACACAGATTTCTTCTCTGCTGTCATTTGCTTGCCTGTTTGGTTCAGCTTAGTGCCTTTCATTGTCTCTTTCTGATATCCCCTCTCTTGCCTGTTCTTTCTCTCTCTCTCTCTCTCTCTCTCCCTCTGTCCCTCTGTCCCTTCTCATCTTTGTTTAATATCAAAAGATGAATAATGACCCTCACTTGAACCCTGATGTTTGTAGTACGATTTGTCTCTCCCTTTATTTGCAGTCTGTCACTGTCTCTCCATCCTTTTCTCTCTCTCTTTCTCTCTCTCTCTTTACCTCTCTCTTCTCCTCCTCTTTATTTCTGCCATCCCTCTGTACTTCTACTGTCTACTCTATATAAGAGCTCTATACAGGGCTGCCATGTTCAGAGGTATGCAGTTACATACTGTTGTAACAAGGCTCTTGGGTGGTTCGTTAAGCTGTGAGTCCAACTACCTGGAATTATGCTGATGCTGCAGTCCACCTCCACCAGGCTCAGACTTTTACAATTTTACAATTAGCTTTCAGTTAATTCAGTTAATTCAAGTGTAATTGAATTAAATCAAATTTTATTTTACTGCATTTTTGTTTTATTTGTTGTTGTTTTTTTCACCTACAGGGCTCCTCCTACAGTTTTTTTTTTGTTTGTTTGTTTTTTTTTTTCTTCTTGAAAAAGACTGTAAATTCTCACCAATACATACATGGAATTCAAAAGTCATTTGCAATTCAATTCTAAATATCGATCATCCCTGCCCTCCACTGTAAAGCCCTTTGGGTGTTTAGAAAAGGGCAATTTTAGTTGTTGCTGTTGTTGTTGTTGTTGTTGATGTTGCTGTTTTTGTTGTTGTTGTTCCCAGAGACTTTATTGGTGTTTGATAGCAATCCAGTCAGCAATGTCATGCTGTAAAGATTTTCTTTTATCTGTCAAGGTTTCCTACCCTCCAACCAGGCACAGTGCAAATCCTGGATGGCTGGTGGGAGTAACATGTGGTCATGGCCACCCTTCAGGACTATAGGCCATCCACATTCATTTGGAGAAGCTGCCAAAATGCAGAGTTCGATAGAAAGGATACCTCAAGCAGTGGCAAGAAGTTAGATAGATAGATACTTTAATGGAGGAGGAAAAGGCTGATGAAGGCTAACTCTCTCTCTCTCTCTCTCTGTCCGACTGTCTCTTTCTCTCTCTCTTTCTCTTTCTCTCTCTCTTTCTCTTTCTCTTTCTCCTCTATCCTGTCTCCCCCCATCAGGTGACCCCGTCGTCTAAGATCGTGGGTGATCTGGCCCAGTTCATGGTGCAGAACTCTCTGACGCGGGCGGAAGTGGAGGAGCGCGCTGATGAACTGTCCTTCCCTCTTTCCGTGGTGGAGTTCCTGCAGGGACACATTGGCATCCCGCATGGGGGATTCCCAGAGCCCTTCAGGTCCAAGGTAAAGTTAAGTAAAGTAGTTGACTGGTAATTAGCAGCTGCTTTTCTCTAAAGTGGGGTCCGGGAATCAAACCCAGGTCACCTGATCGTCAGTCGACAATCAACGTAAACACTGCTCCACCACTCACGGGAGATGGCAATACTTCAGCAGCTCACTGCTAGCAGCCTAATGAACAACACACAAAAGAGCCCTCACCAACCAGTTACACCAAGAACACACACAAAAGAGCCCTCACCAACCAGTTACACCAAGAACACACACAAAAGAGCCCTCAGCAACCAGTTACACCAAGAACACACACAAAAGAGCCCTCAGCAACCAGTTACACCAAGAACACACACAAAAGAGCCCTCAGCAACCAGTTACACCAAGAACACACACAAGTCCACAGCTATCAGCTAAACGAGCCACACACTAGCTATGGCCGCTGATCCAGCCAGCATCACTGATGAATAATAGGGAGTTAGCTAGCCAATGTGCTGCATCACCCCCATAGAAATCTTAAAGTTGTGCGTGTGTGTGTGTGTGTGTGTGTGTGTGGCTTCTACTCCTACTCTTGCTCCTGGAACGGTTAAGGAGCCTGCTACGGCACACACCAGTAGCTTTTCTACCCAGCGGGCAAGTGTGCGTGTGTGTGTGTGTGTGTGTGCATGTGTGCGCTTGCTTTCCTCATCTTTGTGTGAGTACGCCGTGAGTATTCTGTGTGTGTTTGTGTGTGTGCGCGTGCGTGTGTGTGTGCTTGTGCAAAAGAGGCTCTGTGCCCTGAGGTGTACAGCCAGGGGCTGACTAGGAGAGGATGAGAGTGATCTTGTTGCCATGGAGGCCTGGAAGAAAGTCTCTCCTCCGGTGAGGTTCTGACCCAGTCAGACACCTGGCATTGTGAAACTCTTTGTGCTTTCATTGGTTCACTTCCTCCATCTCTGCTCTCTCTCGCTCCCTCTCTCTTTCCTTCCATCTTTGTCCTCTCTCTCTCTCTCTCTCTCTCTCTGTCTCTCTGTCTCACTGTCTCTATCTCTGCCCCACCTTTCTTTCTTTCATTCTGTCTCTGCCTGCACCTCACACAGTTTCAGTAGAAGAGCAGAGTATCATCACAGTCCTGCCTTATCAAGACAAAGACATAATAATAATAATAATAATAATAATAATAATTGCTGTTTGTCATTGTGTCATTTGTTTTCTGATGTCTCTTCTCAGAGCTGTGCATTCCTCAGCTTTCTGTCACACACACCATATCTACTTGTGCAAAAAAACATCTCCTCCTCCCAATTACCCCTCCAGCCACTTCTGTGACGGTCGATTGTTTCTCAGACAAATTTGGATCTGCCGTCAGCAACAAACAATACAATTACCATGTATTTGGGTCTGGGCTAGATTTGGAGAGAAAGAGAGGGGGAGAGAGAGAGAGAGTGAGAAAGAGAGAGAGAGAGAGAGTAAGTTGCATTTGGGTCTGGGCTAGATTTGGAGAGAAAGAGAGAGTGAGAGAGAGGGAGAGAGAGAGAGTAAGTGCATTAGCTAGCTAGAGCTAGCAGTGGCAATGGGGCTAATTTGTTTTTGTTGATTCATTCTGAGTAACTGGGTCATCTGTTTGGAGAGCACTGTTAGAAGCTAACGTGTTGTAGCTGGTGCTAAGCGTCACATGTCTTCCTTCCACCTCATTTCATTTCTCTTCTGTGGAGGTAAATGACCCAAAGCATTGCCCCTTCATCACACACACACACCACACACACACACAGATACTCACACGCAGATACCCACACACGCAGACACACTTCAGGGCATGTTGTTCTCGTAAGAGAGAGGCGTACTCTGAAGATGAAATTCATCTTTTTAATTTATATCTTAAATCCAATTTTGTGCTTCTGTCGCCAGCTGCCACACACACACACACACACACACACACATGCGCAGGTGGACTCATTAGTGGTTTTGTGCAGATGAGAGTGTTCCAGATGTGGTGTTTTAGAGTGGTGCTCTCGCAGGGCTGAGTGCTCATGTCTGTGGCCAGAGGAGCCAGTTTAGGGCAGAATAAGGAATGAATGTCTTTCTCTGGAAACATCTCAGTGCATCATTAAGAACCTCACAAATCCATTTTTCTCTCTCTCTGTCTCTCTCTCCCCTTTTGAAACTTCCCCTCTCTCTCCCTCTCCTCTTTTCTTTTCTCTCAACCTCTCTCTCATCTCTTCTCTTCACCCCCCCCCTCTCTCTTTTTCTCACTCTCTCTCCCTCTCCTCTTTTCTTTTCTCTCAACCTCTCTCTCATCTCTTCTCTTCACCCCCCCCCTCTCTCTTTTTCTCACTCTCTCTCCACCCTCCTCTTTTCTTTTTTCCTTTGCTCTTTCCTCTCAATCTCTCTCATTCTCTCTCTCTCTCCCTCCCTCTCCTCTTTTCTTTTTTTCTTTGCTTTTTTCTCAATCTCTCTCTTTCTCTCTCTCTCTCACTCTTCTTTTCTTTTTTCCTTTGGTCTTTCCTCAATCTCTCTCTTTCTCTCTCTCTCTCCCTCCCTCTCCTCTTTTCTTTTTTCCTTTGCTTTTTTCTCTCAATCTCTCTCTCATCTCTTCTCTTTACCCCCCTTCTCTCCCTCCCTCCCCCAAACCAGCTGCCCCTTGTTCAGGCGTAAGCAGCCTTTAATTGGTATCATGACACATGGCGGGGTAATGTTCCACCAGATCAGGTCTTTAATGACTGATACATCCGCTGGGCACAGGGGCAGGGAGGTGTGTGTGTGTGTGTGTGTGTGTGAGTGGGTTACCGAGTGATAAGGTGATTGTTTCACTAGCACTGTCAGAGTGAGGGGGCGAGGTTGTGCAGTCCGACTGCTGTGCTATTGCTGACACCTTCCCAGCTGCTTCCGGCTCACCTCTGGCTCACAGCTGGGGGAGTCCTCTCAGGTCCTTATTAGCACTTCTTGTCTCCAGCCCTCTGTCTGTGTCATATTAATCCGATCAGAGCAAACTCTCCATCAGCCTTTAGGTGCTCCAGGTCATTGCATGGAAAAGGTGATTCACCTCAGTTGGGTTTAACACAACAAGCATGAAGGAGATTATATCAGTTATGATGATCAGGAATAGATGATTTAGAAAATTGACTACAAGTGCAGGTAAACTTATGGGACACAGACTTACTGCTGTGGCTTCACAGAAAATGCATTGTGTGCGTGTGTGTGTGTGTATGTGTGTGTGTGTGTGTGCGTGCGTGTGTGTGTGCGCATAAAAGTTCATGTGTGCATTTGTGTTTCTGAATTTAAATGTGTGTATACGGTGTGTGTAGGTATGTAATGGAGCATGTACAACTGCCTGTGTGTGCCTCTGCATTCTTTGTGTGTGTGTGTGTGTGTGTGTGATGGAGAGAAAGAGTTGAAAAGAAAAATGGTGTGTGTGTGTGTGTAGTTCATGTCCCCTTTTGACTCCCAGTTAGTATTTGTGTGCCTGTTGAGAGCTGTGACATTCTCTGATGTCACCCAGGGTAACATATGCCACTCACACTCTCTCTCCCTCTCTCTCTCTCTCTCACTCACACAAATACACACACGCATGCGTACACACACACACACACACACACATGCGCGCACACACACACTCACACACATACACAGGCATGTCACTGCCCGCAGCTAGCTCACTCTGCAGATAGGCCTGATTAGTCCGAACAGTCTGATCTCCCATCTGTGTGTTAGTGTGTGTGTGTCTGTGTCTGTCTGTATGTGTATGTGTGCGTGTGTGTTTGTGTCAGGACTCATTTCCTCTCTTATTTTCTGGCACTGGTGAATGTATTAAATCCCTAGTTCAGATCAAATCCAGGTCAATGAAACATAAAAGCCAGTAAATTAGTGAGTGTGTGCGTGTGTGTATTTGTGTGTGTGTGCACGTGCGTGTGTGCATGTGCGTGTGCGTGCCTGTGCTTGTGTGTGTGTGTGTGTGTGTGTGTGTGTGTGCTTGTGCTTGTGTGTGTGTGTGTGTGTGTGTGCGCGCACATGTGTGTGTGCGTGTGTGTGTGTGTACAGCTTTGCTTCTCTTACACCTGTGTGAGTGTGAATGTGTGTGTGTGTTTCTGAGGGAGAGAGTGTGTGTGTGTGTGTGTGTGTGTGTGTGTGTGTGTGTGTGTGTGTGTGTGTGTGTGTGTGTGTTTGTATTTGCTCAGTGCTGGCCCTAACTCCCCCCTGCTTCCCCCTGTAGGTGCTGAAGAACCTGCCCCGTGTGGAGGGTCGTCCCGGTGCATCTCTGTCCCCCATGGACTTCGAGGCCATGGAGAAGCAGCTCCGCGAGGCACACGGTGATGACATCACCCCCGAGGACGTCATGTCAGCCGCCATGTACCCCAAGGTCTTCCAGGAGTTCCGCGACTTCACCCAGACCTTCGGCCCTGTTGACTGTCTCAACACACGCCTCTTCCTGGACGGCCCCAAGATCGCCGAGGAGTTTGAGGTGGGGCTTGTGGGCTCTGTGTACACCACCGCCTGTGTCCTCTCATCCACCCCTCCTTCACTCCCTCTCTTCCTCCTCTCTACTCTGTCTTTCTCTCTCTCTTATCTGTCTCTCCCTCCTATTCTCTCTTTCACTCTCCCTCTCTCCCTGTGGCCTGTGTTTCTGTGTGTGTGTGTTGAGATGTGGGGTCCAGTATAAGACATGGCTGGTGTGTTAATGCATACTAAGGCCCTCTGCCGCTGCTGGTCTATGACTTATTCAGTCAGCCAGAGTGCCACATTACTGCTGTTCTCTTTCATCCTCTCTCCCATCTTTATTTGGGTCACTCGCTTTTTCACTCTTCTCTCTCTCTCTCTCTCTCTCTCTCTCTCTATCCATCTCTGGCTCTCTTCCTCTCCTCCACCCCATGTTTAATCCAGACACCATTTTTGATACAGCCCAAGAAGCCCAAATAGCATTATTAAACATGACACTGAATTATCCACGCCCAGACCAGAGACTCCACTAGTGCCCTCACTCCAGAGACTCCACTAGGGTCCTCATTCTAGAGACTCCACTAGGGCCCTCACTCCATCACTCCAGAGGCTCCACTAGGGCCCTCACTCCATCACTCCAGAGGCTCCACTAGGGCCCTCACTCCATCACTCCAGAGGCTCCACTAGGGCCCTCACTCCATCACTCCAGAGGCTCCACTAGGGCCCTCACTCCATCACTCCAGAGGCTCCGCTAGGGTCCTCACTCCAGAGACTCCGCTAGGGCCCTCACTCCAGAGGCTCCGCTAGGGCCCTCACTCCAGAGGCTCCACTAGGGCCCTCACTCCAGAGACTCCACTAGGGCCCTCACTCCAGACTCCACTAGGGCCCTCACTCTAGAGACTCCACTAGGGCCCTCACTTTAGAGACTCCACTAGGGCCCTCACTCCAGAGACTCCACTAGGGCCCTCACTCCAGAGTCTCGTCTTGTCTCGTCTCGTCTTGTCTCATCTCATCTGATCTCATCTCATCTCAAGAGCGATGTTGAACTACTTCCCCCAACCACATTTTCATTCCTTTCAGGCATCAGACCGGCCACCCCTCAGTCCCAAATCAGGCCCCTGGTCCTTAAAATTCTACAGCTGTGTCCTTGACTTCCACACTGCTAGCGCTGACCATACTGAAGTGATAACCATAAATGTAATGGCTTTGAATGCCATGCAGTCTTCAAAAGCACAGCGTCCTGTTAGGAGCGAGAGTGTTTTACATTACTGTATTGAGTGCTTATGCTAAGACCGCTAACACTGACAGCCAATCCCATTGCATTCAAGTCACCTTAGAGGAGAGATAATATTCCTGTTATTTACTCTGGCAGACTCTGAGGCCCTCAAGTGTGTGTGTGTGTGTGTGTGTGTGTGTGTCTAGCTTCAGTGAATATTTATGTGGACAGGCCAGTGTGGCCTTCAGCACTGACTGTAATGGGAAAACACAGCCATGACAGGAGATTGTCTGCTCCGGCAGACTTCCAGCTGTGTGTGTGTGTGTGTGTGTGTGTGTGTGTGTGTGTGTGTGTTTGCATGCATGCCTGTCTGTGTGTGTGTCCGTGTGTGTGTCTAGCTGTTGGTCTCTGTATCTATCTGTCAGTGTGTGTGTGTGTCTGTCTATCCATCTGTGTGTGTGTGTCTGTGTTTGTCTGTGTATGTGTATGCATGCATTTTGTCAGTGTGTCTGCCTGTATGTCTTTGTGTCTATCTATCTGTGTGTGTGTGTGTGTCCATCTCTGTGTGCACCTGTGTGTGTGTGTGTGTCTATCCGTCTCTGCGTGCACCTGTGTGTGTGTGTGTATGTGCTCACACCTTCCTCCTGAGGGGCTCATAAGATGGGCCAGATGGA
This sequence comes from Tenualosa thibaudeaui, assembly GCA_027481765.1. Lineage (NCBI taxonomy): Eukaryota > Metazoa > Chordata > Actinopteri > Clupeiformes > Clupeidae > Tenualosa > Tenualosa thibaudeaui. The sequence continues at coordinate 24,596,846 of JAIFZK010000009.1, read as the reverse complement.
GTGTGTCCGTGGGCTTTAGTTTCCCGGGCAGCGTGTCCATCTCTCATGTCCAGGGTTACACACTCCCTCCCAGAGTACAGTGCCATCCCTCACACACGCTTGTCCAGAAGTGTTCAGAGCCACTGTAGGCAGTCCCCTGTGGTGCCCACTGCCCTCCCCTGACTGTCTCAGTCTCATCTGTGCCCAGGGAGGCAAACTGTTATACTGATGTGTTTCCTCCTCCAAAGCTTCCTCAGGCATAATGCTCCAATCTCAGCAATATTTATCACCGTTTTTCCCATCACATCTTAAGTAGCATTAATTAATTTATTATTGCACTTCAAATGAAGTGGGTAATTGCATTAACTTGGCATCGTTAAGATATCTGATGTTTTGAAAAAACAATTTTCTCTTAGAAAAAGTAGCGAGGCTGATTAGATATCTCTGCAGTTTAGCAGAAGCACTATCTTTGTGTGCACTTGTTACATGTCTGCACACTCACGCTGTGTAACGTGAGTCTGCTTTGTATAATGTGTGCAAACAGGAGTGTCTGCTGCAGTGTGTACTCTGTAATGTGCACACTCATGGACTGTCTCCTGTGTGTCACGTGCACGCTCATGAAGTGTCCCCTCTGTGTAACGTGCACGCTCATGGATTGTCCCCTCTGTGTAATGTGCACACTCATGGACTGTCTTCTCTGTATAACGTGCACGCTCATGGACTGTCTTCTCTGTGTAACGTGCACGCTCATGGACTGTCTTCTCTGTGTAACGTGCGCTCTCATGGACTGTCTTCTCTGTATCAGGTGCTCGCTGATGGACTGTCTTCTCTGTGTAACGTGCACGCTCATGGACTGTCTTCTCTGTGTAACGTGCACGCTCATGGACTGTCTCCTGTGTGTCACGTGCACGCTCATGAAGTGTCCCCTCTGTGTAATGTGCACACTCATGGACTGTCTTCTCTGTATAACGTGCACGCTCATGGACTGTCTTCTCTGTGTAACGTGCACGCTCATGGACTGTCTTCTCTGTGTAACGTGCGCTCTCATGGACTGTCTTCTCTGTATAACGTGCACGCTCATGGACTGTCTTCTCTGTGTAACGTGCACGCTCATGGACTGTCTTCTCTGTGTAACGTGCACTCTCATGGACTGTCTTCTCTGTGTAACATGCACGCTCATGGACTGTCTTCTCTGTGTAACGTGCACTCTCATGGACTGTCTTCTCTGTGTAACTTGCCTACACATGGAGAGCCGTCTGTGAGCACAAGTGATGTGTGTGAGTCCTGTGTGTGATGTGAGTCCTGTGTGTGATGTGTGTGTGTGTGTGTGTAAGTCCTGTGTAGTCCTGTGTGTGTGTGTGTGTGTGTGTGTGTGTGATGTGTACGCTCACAGCCAGTGACAGCCCTGTTCCTGCTCCCTTTGAGGGGCACATTGCTAGGCAACCTGAGCTTGGATCACTACTGGATCCATTTCCAGCTGACAACCTGCATCTGTGACACTGGGCCTAATGAGAGAGGGATGGAGGGAGGGAGGAAAGAAAGAGAGAGAAGAAGAAGAACAGTGAGGGAAGAAATGGAGGGCGCCCACCCCAACCCCCCAATCAGCCATGTCACACATCTGTGTGTGTGTGTGTGTGTGTGTGTGTGTGTGTGGCTCTCTCTCTCTCTAGCTCTCTCCCTCTTTCTTTTTTTCTCTCTCTCTCTCTCCCCCTGCATGTCTGCTCTCAGTGTTCTATACTGTGGTCTGTTGTTTAGGGGTTTGTGTTTATGAGTTTTTCTCCCCAGTGCCACTCCTGTCTGTCATGTCTGACCCATTTAGCTCGTCTCTGCAGCACTGAGTGAACAACAACATAAATAGAGGCTCTTTCTACTCTTTCTAGAAATTTCTACCATGTGCTCTGCTGTTTGCTGTTGTTTGGAATCAGTTCTGAAAACATTTGCCCACTTCTCATGCCCATCTCTCTCCTCTCTCTTTCTTTGTCCCTCTCTCTTTCTTCCTCTCTTTATCCTCCACTCATCCCCTACCCCTGTCTCTCTCCATTGGTCCATCTCTCTCTTTTTTTTCTCTGTTCATCTCTCTCTATCCATCTCTCTCGCTCTCAATTTATTTTTTTTTTCAACTCAATAAGCTTTCTTGGCTTGACTATATACAATATTGTCAAAGCATTGATAAGCACAGCAGAAGTCATAATGATTAAAGAAAAGAAACACCACTAGTGTAATGACAAACCATCTCCCCCTCCCTCCCTCCCTCTCTCTCTCTCTCTCTCTCTCTCTCTCTCTCTCTCTCTCTCTCTCTCTCTCTCTCAGGTGGAGCTGGAGAGAGGGAAGACGCTGCACATCAAGGCTCTGGCCCTGGGGGATCTGAACAAGGCTGGCCAGAGGGAGGTGTTCTTTGAACTCAACGGCCAGCTCCGCTCTGTGCTCGTCCGGGATACGGTGGCCATGAAGGTACACACAGTGCGGCCTGCAGACTCTCACACACACACACACACACACACACACACACACACACACACACACACACACACACTGTGTGTGAGTCTATCTCCAAGTGTTGCCCTTGTGTAAGTGGTTAATACCTCTCTGTGATTAATATGTCACAAGCCTACAGCAAACATTCTTGTTTGACCACACTCACTCACTCACTCACTCACTCACTCACTCACTCACTGATTCATTCATTCATTCATTCATTCATTCACTCAATCACTCAACAGACACTGGGATACTTCACATACAACATTCTTAGCTTTCATCATCTTTATCTTTTTATCCTCCGCTGCCCCTTCTTTCCTCTCTGTCCTCCTCTCTCTGTTTTTTGTCTTCTCTTCGCACTCTTTCCCTCTTTTCTCCTCTCCTCTCTTTTCACTTCTCTCCCCCTCTCCTCTTCTCTTTTCTCCTCTCCTCTCTTCTTCTCCCTTCTCCTCTCCTCTCCTCCTCTCCTCATATCTCCCTTCCTCCTCCTTTTTTTTTTTTACAAATTCTAGTTCTAGTTGTCCATGGTGCCGGGGGGTAGGCTACTCAGTTGGAAATGACTTCAAAGTTTGTGAGCCTCTGCTGTAAGTGTCTGTTTTGCCCCTAACCATCTCCTCCACCCCTGCAGGAGATGCACTTCCACCCCAAGGCACTGAAGGACGTGCGTGGCCAGGTGGGGGCGCCGATGCCGGGTAAGGTGGTGGAGGTGAAGGTGAAGCAGGGCGATCAGGTGGAGAAGGGCCAGCCCCTGTGCGTGCTCAGCGCCATGAAGATGGAGACTGTCGTCAACTCCCCCATCTCCGGCACCGTGGCCAAGATCTACGTCAGCGCCGACTCCAGCCTGGAGGGCGATGACCTCCTCATGGAGATCACCGAGTAGACCCCACCCACAAGGCTGCTTTAGGGGCTGGGGTGGGGGGTGGGTAAGGGTTGCAGGGGCAGGGGGGGGATGTGTGCAATGAGAATGGCGTTGTCATGGCCACATGCTAATCTCATGCTGTGACATTATGATGTCATAATGACAGTGCAATGTCATGACATTGTGGTGTAATAGTTACTTTGTTGTGATATCACAGTGACGTCAACATGACATTCTGTTGACAATGTAAGGATGTTATGACAACATAATGTTTCAGAGACATTCACGTCACCCTCTCCACCACACACCCCCTCTTTGCTCCAATCCAGTTCGGTTAGAGTGAGAACAAGGCCTCTGGAGGGGGAAAGAGAGGAGAGGAGGGGAGTCTAGACAGATGTATTTTTGTAGATTAACTGTAAAAAAAAAGATTTTTTCACCACATTAACCAGGAACCTGTGTTGTTGGGAGGTGTGTGCCACACTGCGTGTGTGTGCTGGAGATGGAGCTTTCTTTTGCGTTTGCACTAGTTTTGATGTATCTGATCCACTGCTAACCGTAGGCGAGGTCTATCTGTCTGATCTACTGCTAACCGTAGGCGAGGTCTATCTGTCTGATCTACTGCTAACCGTAGGTGAGGTCTGTCTGTCTGATCTACTTCTAACTGTAGCTGAGGTTATGTAATGTAGATCTGTCATGTCAATGATGTCAGTCTTAGTCTAGCATGTGCCTGTAAACTGTGCAATCCAGGCTTTTATAATGATTCGTTATTATTAGCATAGCAATAAGTAACAGTTTATGACATGTCATAGGCTTTCCTCTGTGTGCTACTCTTTAGCAAATGCTCCGTGGCAAAAATGCCCGTCAGTGTGATAATTACAGTGTGCATCGGGTTGTCATCACACAGTTAACCTAATCAGTTAACCTCCTGTGGTCTTTTGTTTGTTTTTGTTTTTCATTGTAATTTTGTTTAAGGTTAGCTTTGGTGAGCAGCTTGAAATTAGCAGGGCTATGTAATAGTGAACAGCACAATCCCCTCTTCCTCACTCTTCATCCTAAACACCCCCACCCTTTACACACACACACATATTCATGTACAAACCTCTACACCCCCCGGCCCCTCCTTACCCCTTTCCACATTTTCAACCTATCCACCTGTGCATACTACCCTTTCCCCTGTTATTGAGTGTGTGACTTCAGTCACGTTCACTGATATCCCCTCGGTGTTAAAGCAGCCTCAAGGTGTCCGGTGACCCCCGTTAATGACCCCCAAACACACCCTCCCACCACACACACACACACACCACCAACAACACACACCCACACTAACACAAACTTCCTATGGTATATGTCTGACCTGCAGGTTTTGACCCGTTGCCTTGTACATGTGGTTTATCGGCCCCTCATTGTGAATCTCAAGACCAACTGTGACAACTGGAAATCCCACTTGGGAACGCTGGGAACACTGGGAACACTTCTGCCCAGATAGTAACAGAGAACAGTGCCTGATATGGGCTGGGTCTGGACCAGTGCCATCCCAGTGTTGACACCTATCAGGGTAGAGTGAGAGTGTGAGTGTGTGCATGCTTAGCATATGGTACAAAATTGACTGTGTGTGAGTGTGTGTGTGTGTGTGTTAGAGAGGCATATGGTACTTAACTTACTGTGATGTATGTGTGTGTGTGCATGTGTGTGTGCTTGTGTTTTATGAAGGACCATGATAAAGCCTTGTGAGGCCTTAGTGCATTCAGTGGGTTTGGTCTTTGCAGGGATTGGGTTGAGCTCCCCTTCAGTCCCATGTGTGTCGGTCTCCTCCTCTTTGTATTAGCCTGGTTCACATCACTTCACCTTGTGCAAAGCGTCTGGGATCCCTCAGCTGGCACGTGTGTCTTTGTGAACTGTAAACAATTCCTTCTCATGCCAGAGCCCGCTGTTTACTGATTGGGCAGCCAAATTTTGTTGGAAAGGAAACCTAAACGTTTGGAGGAGTCCCTGACGCAGTGCTGTAGCGAAATGTGATGTGATGTTGAGCAGAAGCGCTAGGTGGCACTAGCCTGGCTAGCTTTGTGTGGCACAGCCAGTGGGAACATAATGGATCTGCTTCACATTCCTCTCTGGGGCAAAACGCTTCAGAGCGCTTCGCTCCTGAAACCCAACGCTTTTATATGTGGATTCTTTCTTATCATTGTGGACGTTTACGTGGTGTTAGGGGCTAAGCACACACACACACACACACACACACACATAAACACACATGTGGATGTATCTAACGCACATAGACACACAAAGAACTATGCACACCACACACACACACACACACTAAAGCACAACAGAGGGTCCACCTCAGGATTTACTGACACACACATACACATACACACACAGACACACACACACAGATAAAAAAGCACAACATGTGAAGTTCTCCTGTGTGTAAACAAGTTTGTCACACCAGAGGGGGTTTATAGAAAAATGTTCTTGTCAGTGTGTGTGTATGTGTCTGGGCAGTGAGTCCCAGTGTCTAATAGCTCTGCTTGGACTCTGCTCTACCATTGATTATCACCATGGGGCGTCACTGGTGGTGCTGTGCTGTTTACACACACACACACACACACAGTGGAGAACATGACGAGGTTACTATTAGGCTACTGAGCAGTAAATGAAGGTCCACTTGAGACCGCATGACCTTTAACCCCAAGGTCAGACGTAGTGGGAGGACTTGTTTAGACTAACTGAGCACAGCTTGTTTTATACACATCCATTAAAAGGTTCTTATTATTGGTCTAATGGAGTGAGCAGACTCAGCCAGCAGTGAATAGGCGACTGGTGAGGTGTTACGAGGTACTAGACACAAAACAAAGAGGCATGGCAGGTTTAGTTTTTGTTTTTCATCTGTTTGGGGTGTACTCTCTTGGTGAGCTTGAGCTGTTGTTTGTGGCTAAGCTAAGGCCTAAAATACTAGTTCTGGTTAAAAAGAAGCACACACACACACACACACACTTTGCACTTTCTTGGTGAGCTTGTGCTGTTGTCTGTGGCTAAGCTAAGGCCTAAAATACTAGTTCTGGTTAAAAAGAAGCACACACACACACACTTTGCACTTTCTTGGTGAGCTTGAGCTGTTGTCTGTGGCTAAGCTAAGGCCTAAAATACTTGTGCTGAAGTTAAAAAGAAGCGCACACACACACATGCACTTTTCCACTCACATGCAAAAGGTGTTCAGCCAAACTTGATCCATTTTGACCCAGAAGACCTCCATAGGCTGTCTGTATGCCCCTTCAATAATGACTAGTGGTGAATGGTGAGGCTCTGGAGTCCTGACTCTGCTCAGACCACCCCACAGGCACCACACCCTCACACTCGCTGCGGACTAGAGTCACACGGAGGGAACAAGCGGGCGCCGTAGGAAAAACCTCCTCGCACGAGAACATGGATCCAGTGAGGCGATAAGGGAGGACTAGTGATCAGTGGGCTGCTAATGAAATAGATGTGAGTGGTGCGATAAAACCAGAATCGCCCAGATGGAACAACAAACTAATCTCTGCTCACACACTCATTATGAAGGGAACAGGAAGTAGACATCTCATATCACATCACCCTATGGTATCTTTTTTTCCCTCTGAAGTTGCTTTATTTCGGCCTTTTCTCCTCCATCTGTTTTTTTTTTTTTTTTGATAACTGGAATTTTAAGATATGCAAATACTAATCCAGCATAACGTCTTGTTCTCTTGTCATGCAAAGAAATGTTGGAGAATAAAAACAATAAAAAAAGAAGATAACAGAGTTTGTGGCTTCAGTCTCTTTATTGTTTTTCCTCTCTTTCCACACACACACACACACACACACACACACACACACAAGGTACACTCATGACCACTGTTGACAAGAGAAAGAGTGATGCTCATTGATTTGAGTGAATCTGAATCTATGGCAGTACTGTGTGTGTATAATATTTAGAGAAGACACTAATACGACACACAGACACACACATAGTGAATGTGTGTGTTCAGAGAAGACACTAATACGACACACACACACATACTGTAGTCAATGTGGATGCTAGTAGCCTGGAAATTGTGGGTTTAAATCCTGGCTGCCACTGTTGTGCCCTTGAGCAAGGCACTTGTTCAACCCTAAGTTGCTCTAGAGGAGATTGGCCCTGATGTAGTTGATAGTTCACAAATGTAAGTTGCTTTGGATAAAAGCATCTGCTAAATGCATAAATGTGACTAAATGTAGACACACACAGACACATAGGGAATGTAATAGTAGTTCTTTAGCGTGGATAGTGTTGTTTTGAGATGACACTAATAGGCGCACGCACGCACACACACACACACACACACACACACAGTGATTCTTAATCTGTGTGTTTAGACATGGCACTAACACGCATCAGTGAAGTCCCGCACACACAGAGTGGTTGTGTTTTTTTGTTTTGAGATGACACTAATAGGCACACACCATACACACAATGCATCTTAATCTGTGTGTAACAAACAATGCACATGCACACATTCTGTGAGTGATGGATGGTTCAAAGCAGAGCCACCATATGTTGTGTGTGTGTATGCTTGTGTAGGTGTCCATCTTTGTGTGTGTCAGTGCTGATGAATGGGTGAGTGTGTGATGGACAACCTGAGGGTATTCAAACTGGCTGCAGGACCAAAGAGAGGTGTGTGTGTGTGTGTGTGAGTGAGAGAGAAAGAGAGCTCATTCCACATGGAAAAAGATGAACATGAAGATAAGCCATCAGTCTTGTGTGGGTGTCTTTCAGCATATATGTAGTGACCTTGTGAGAGTGTGTACAAGTATACAATATAGTGTATGTGTGAGAGAGATGAGTGTGTGTGTGTGTTTGAGACTATTAGCTAGTCAGGAGTGTGTCTGGTAAGTCCTATCAGTGTGCTCTCATTCTCATTCTCCTCTGACGGCTGTAGAACACCTCTGTCTCCCAACTCCCCAGCCCACTTTTCTCCATCTCTCTCTCTCTCTCTCTGTTTTCCCTCACTTCTCTCTCATTTTCACTTTGTCCTTCCTCTCTTTCACCTCTTCCCTCCTTTTTCTCTCTGTATCTCATTACTTAAATTTCTCACCCCAGCATTTTCAGTCATTCTCTCCAGCTCTATTTCTCTCTGACCTTTTGCTCCCTCTCCATTTTTCCTTCTCATTTGTTTCTCTTTCTCTCCCCTCTCTCTCTCTCACACTTTATCTTTAACCCTGTGTCCCCTTTTCATCTTTCTCTCTCTTTCCATCCCTTCATTTTCTCTCTCTCTCTCTCTCCCTCCCTCCCTCTCTCCCTCTCTCCATCCCCCTAGTGTACTCCTCTTTGATCTGAACTCCCCCTCTCCGCTCATCTCTTTATTTTCTCTGCCTGGTGTGTTTTGACCCTGTGCAGCTCCCGTAGGTGTCCTCATAGCTCAGGGTATGAATAGCCAAACTCTGACCTCATGCTTGTGTGACACCAGTTTAAATATGCATGACCTTGAAGCCATCTGACACCTCGCTTCTCACCCGCCTCCTGCACTAGGCTCCCGTGGGCATCAGTGACGGAAAATCAAGCCGGGATCGATAGTTAGCCCGTTCTGCCAGGACAGAGCCAGAACGCAGCCAGATTTGAGCCAAAGCCGTTTAATTGTTAGATAGGTGTGGAAATCCTACTCTGGGCCTCCAGAGTGTGGTGTCCTTCCTAAGCAAGGAGACAGCGACAGAGAGAGGGTGGTGGAGTAAGATGGGAGACTGGCTGACCAAACCTAGACAATGGCATCAAGTCTGAACTCTCTCTCTCTCTCTCTGTGTGTGTGTGTGTGTTTGTGTGTGTGTGTGTGTGTGTGTGTGTATGTGTGTGTGCCATCAGATTCACTAGCATGGTTTTGATAGGTTGTGTGTGTGTGTGTGTGCCATCAGTTTATCTAGCATGGTTTTGATAGGTTGTGTATGTGTGTTTGTGTGTGTGTGTGTGTGTGTGTGCGTGTGTGTGCATGCGTGCATACATGCATGTGCATTAAGTCCAGTTAGTGTGCAGTTAGTCATCAAATTGAGCTTCCGTTGAAAGCATTCATAATGAACCATACGAAAGAAATGGCTCTCCTTACTTGACTTGTATTGTGTCTGCATGTGTGTCTCCAGCACATTTATTGGTGTGTGATTGTGTGTGGTGATTGTTAAACTCATTTTGTGTTGTGTGTGTGTCCTCATGTGTGTTTTTGCTTGTTACCAATTCATTTTACGAGGCCAAGAATTTAATCCATTTAGTTCATCAGATGCACTTCCATTTGGCTGAGGCCACTGACCTGAAAATGCCACCCACAATTCCTGCTGTTTGTTAGTGCTTGTTATGAAAATGGCCAGTGTCCCTGTGACAAGGTGAGTGTGTGCGTGTGTCATTAAGTTCTTTTTGTGTAGGAGATTATACTCTAGCTTTTAGATTTACTGTCGGTTCAGTCAATGCTGCTGCTGCTGCTGTGTGTGCGTGTGCGTGTGTGTGTGTGTGTGTGTGTGTGTGTGTGTGTGTGTGTGTGAGAGAGAGCGTGAGCGTGAGCGTGTGTCTGTGCATGAGTGTACTGTGTTGAGTGTTGCTATGGGAAAAGCCAATCAAGAGGGATTCAGGAAATGTTTTTATTTTACTGAATGAAAACAGTATGCAGTGTGTTATCCAATGCAATTTACCTGTATTGATGTCAGTTTGCTATTCATAGGTTATATGGTGATGTAGTTAGTTTACATATCTGTATTGCTGAAAGGTCAGTACATACTTTTTATTCAATGCAAGATGAGGTTAACCCAGTTCAAAGTAAAGAGTTTATAGACAAACTTTTAACAACCCAATTTAATTAAAATGTAAAATTAGCAACTTAATTAAAAATATGTGCACCAAGAATCCTCATCCAGGAGGTGTCCATGCCATTCATTCAGTGTCTCTATCCCCATTGTGGAACACAGTGCTGAGAGAGGGATGCTGTTTAAGCGTGGTGAGAAAGCTAAGCTGTTGAGTGCAGTGCTTGGGAAAGTAATGTTTTTTTATACAGAGAGGGATTATAGTCAGGAGGAAATTCAGCCATAAAAAACAAGTAATTGAGATTTTTACATTTTTGGCATCTGTAGGACCTCAATTTTACATTTCTGGATGATAACATTGAATTTGGGTGGTGGTTGATTATTTTTATTCAGCCCCTATGTATGTGTGGCCATTGAAAGTCATTGTGTTTCACACCCATTTCATGCCATTGAAATACATTGCTAAACTATGCATGGTTCCTGGAGGAAGGTGACACAAGTCTCCCACTGATCTGGACAAAACACTCAGACTCAGCCATCAGACTTTACAGACTTTACCACCCTGCAGGTATGCCCAACAATGACTTGTGTATTCACTGAGCAGCACAAAAGATGAGAGGAACTTTTATTTAGTATTCAGAGTTTTGTCAGGGTCAGGGGTCTGGGATCCTCAGCTGTGCTGCAGGACTGTTAAAGTCTGACTCACACACACACACACACACACACACACACACACACACTCTGCATGCATCTGACTCAAGTGTAAGGAGTGGATTTCATATTTCCACATTGCACATTAGACTCTCTCTCTTTCTCTCTCTTTCTCTCTCTCTCTATCTTTCTCTCTCTCTCTATCTCTCTCTCTCTGTCTCGCACATGCACGCACACACACACACACACACAACCATGCAAGTAACTGGCTGCTGGATAAATAAGCATGGCACGCTATTACACACACAACACATAAATACTGTACGTACACACACACACAATTATAAACAAGCCATTATATCCACACAGAGAGACACATTATTATACACACTGATGTGATTACACACTCGCTTCACATGCAGAGCAGCACACACCCACTTCATAAGCATAGTGACACACACTATTATGCACACAATAATTCACACATGGCAGTTCACACACCCTCTCACACACACACACACACACACACTCACATTCTACATGCATTAACTTTTGAAGAGTTGAAAAGTGCCACTGAGGGTTTGATGAGTCAGTAGCAGAATACCAATTCTGTGTGTGTGTGTGTGTGTGTGTGTGTGTGTGTGTGTGTGTGTGTGTCTAGACTGTTGCCATGTGGTCTTGGAGGTGTAGATGCTGTAGAGTGAAGAGGTCTGGTAATCTGGAGACCTCACTATAGATGGGCTCTGGACTGAGACGACACACACACACACACACACACACACACACATATCAGCATGCTCCCTTATGCGTCCTCCCTTCCACAGTTTGCTTCAGTTATATTTGTGCTGAGCAAAATATATATTAATTATCCTCACTTCTGACAGTGTGTGTGTGTGTGTGTGTGTGTGTGTGTGCATGGTTGAGTCTCTCCTGTCTCACACAAACCTGTTGAGTTGGGTTTACCATGGGGAGATCTTGAGAGAGTCTTTAATTATTAAAAACAGATGAAGTGGTGTGAGTTCTGCGCTTTAAGGATCAAATAGAGTGGAGAGGGGGGGACACACTGATGTGATTACACACTCGCTTCACATGCAGAGCAGCACACACCCACTTCATAAGCATAGTGACACACACTACTGTGCACACAATAATTCACACATGGCAGTTCACACACACACACACACACTTGATTAGTCAGTAGCAGAATACCAATTATCTGTGTGCGTGTGTGTGTGTGTGTGTGTGTGTATGTGTGTGTGTGTGTCTCTGTCTGTCTGTCTAGACTGTTTCCATGTGGTCTTGGAGGTGTAGATGCTTGAGTGAAGAGGTCTGGTAATCTGGAGACCTCACTGCTAGGATGGGCTCTGGACAGAGACAACACACACACACACACACACCAGCATTCTCCTCTATACGTCCTCCCTTCAACCGTTTGCTTCAGTTATATTTGTGCTGAGCAAGATACATATTAATTATTCTCACTTCTGACACTGTTTGTGTGTGTATGTGTGTGTGTGTGTGTGCATGCATGCATGAGTCCCTCCGGTTTTCTCCCTCTGGTTGCCAGATGATAACAGAAGTCTAACAGGCCAGGTGCCAGCCACCCCCCCCCCCCCTCCCCAACCCACCCACCACACACACACACCTGTTAAGTTGGGTTTACCATGGGGAGATCTTGAGAGAGTCTTTAATTCTTAAAAATAGATGAAGTGGTGTGAGTTCTGCGCTTTAAGGATCAAATAGAGTGGAGAGGGGGACACATAAAGACTAATAGACAAAGAAGCAATAAGAGAAAGAGAGAGATGGATAGAGAGAGAGAGAGAGAGAGATGGAGAGACAGAAGGAAGGAGAGGAGGTAAATAACACACATCCATGTAAGGGGTACCTAAACTGGTATCTAAACTGCATGTATATATGTGTGTGTGTGTGTGTTTGTTTATATAGGGGACGTGTAGGTTGTTGAGATGGAGCGGAACAGAATGCCAGACTGTCTCTCTTCTCTAGTTACTCAAGACAACAGTGGTTTTTACACACACACACACACACACACAAGTACACACAAAAACACACTTTTATGTCTCCTCATTGATACAGAGTGTGAGTCAGAGGGTGCAGTAATGGGAAAGTGTGTCATCTGAGATAGGGCTAATTTTAATAATATCTGCTTCTAGTCAGAGCACAGCCTGGGTATCCAACCTGAGGTGTAGGGCCTGTTAATAATGTGCTTATGTGATTCGTGGAGCAGCATATCATAATGTGGATTTAATAAGACCTCATTACCTTTGACAAGCTGGGGAAGTGGGAGGTGTATGTGTGTGTGTGTGTGTCTGTGTGTGTGTGTGTGTGAGAGAAAGGGAAAGAAAGAGGGAGGGAGTCATTTTTATTGTGCTTTATTGCGACAGTCAAATTTTATTCTGTGGAGTGAAATGTAGTTTCCCCTACACTCCCATGTGGACACACTGCCACCTACTGGATAAAATACATCACAAGAATTACACAAACTGAATCTAAAATAAAATATTTTGAACTTTTTTCATGTATTCTCTTTATCTGAACACCATAAATTCTTAAATTTCATGTAATTATTTACATCATAAAAATATGCATATGACCAAAAACTCCCCTTTCCATAACACTGCCTTTCAGTCAGATAAGGGTTGACTCAGTTTGGTATTGCTCCATTGATATTTTGCTGTACAGACACCATTTTCCCTTAATTTACACACTTAGACCTAATGTATCAAATTTAATCATCATTAAATGCGTCTGTGCATAAAACATAATTCACCATTTCACATAAAATGATTTTACATTTACGCATTTAGCAGATGCTTTTATCCAAACTATCGATTGTTCATAGCCAGTCTCCCCTAGAGCAAGTTTAGTGCCTTGCTCAGGGGAACAATGGTGGCAGCTGGAATACGAACCCACAACTTTTCAGGCTACTTGCACGCTAGCAAGTATGCATGCTATAAGAAAGCAAGACACTGCAAATGTGTGTAGGGCTGATGAGAACAGCCTTATCCACAGGCTTCCACTAAGCCTCACTGGCTACAGGTGGATGCATTACTGACTATGGCCAGTGCCAAAACAAAGCCATTAAACACTGTTGTGAATGTTGTGGTCAGCTAAATGGCACCAAATCCAGCTGTTAAGACTGGATGTCCCCATGCTGGAAGTGAGCCACTGACAAACAGTTCTTTGAAATCTTGAACACAGAGCTGTTCCTCACAAAGTTCCAACTATTGCTCCTCTTTCGTGCAACTTCCCTACTGCCAAGCTACCAGACGCTCTATAGCTGCATAGACTAAACCAGAGGACATCAACAAAAACACTGCTAAACTAAATGACTGGCCTGTGTGAGCTACAACAGAGTAATGGCCGGTCTCTTCTCCTGTGGGACCCTCTGATGATCAGCAGGCAGCTGCACAGAATGCCTGCACTAAAATGAGGACCTTGGAGGGGCAGAACCAGCAGCGCTGCTAGAAATTTTGGGCCCTATGACAGAAAATTATTTTGGGCTTCCCAAACGCTGATTATAATATTAAAATGTTCTCTAGGGCCCCCTATCAGTGCCAGGCATTTGGAATCATCCTAACTCCCGTCGGTCTCAGGGACCCATCCAAGGCCTGTCTCACGGATACCCCACCCAACTGAATGGGGCACAGAAACTCACTTTTTTCCTGTGCCCTATTCAGTTAGTGCTAGCTGTTGGTTCATTATTCAGTCTATGTTGTATCAAATTCTCTCCTACAGACAGCACTTACTGACCTCGAACAACAGGGTTATTCTACTGATTGATTCACACCGGATTTGTTGATGAATAAAAATTTCTCTGCACACCCTCACGGTGCACTGCATAAAAACAAGGGAAAGTGATGAAGGGCTACATGAGATGAGATTTTACATAGCTGTAATATCTATCCGTTTTACGACAAACACCCAGAGGGTCGTGGCACAAACGCCCATAAGAAGTATACCAGAGACTAAGGAAATGCCCGCACAGGTGCAATACAGCCAAAACAAAATAATTAGGGCAATCACTGCAACATGGCAAACTGTTCATTCAAATATCCCAAAACACAAGATAAATAGTAATGGCATCAAAGCAACACGCTAACCGATTCGAATCACCACACACAGCCAGCCACCCACTCAAGTGCTTAACACGGCATAAAGATTTCCCCAGCCCTCTTCATCCCGCTACAGTATTGCATATGGCCGACTTTCCCCACAAACGAGACTCCCACACCCGACATCACCCATTCACCACATAGCTTAAAAGACATAAGCGGTCTCAAACACTACTGTCTTGTGAGCAATTGTGTGCGTGACCGGAGTAAGTATGACAGACAGTTCCCATGACATGGGCATACAGAGTGATGCCAAAGTGATGCACTAAGATACCGATCAATAGCAACCAGGGTGTAAATTAGTTCTCTCAAAGGTCATTCTAAATGTTAGACTTTTAAGACCCTGCCTTAGCCCTCTTCCAGAGGTTCCGAAACGAAAATTGAAAGCGAAAGCAAGTCTTATACATAAATAGCCTATTATCCCGAACATTCGCAAAATCTATTCCTCCTGTAGATACCTATTTGAAGGGATATTCTCGTCTTTCTGTTTGCCGAGGTAAGCAGCACTATAAACCCACACATTTTAAGTTAGGCTACATGCTTTTATGGGAAAAAATGTCTAGACTGATAGACTTGAAGACAGTTTTTTTCTGCGTCATACAGACTAGTCTAGCCTTTTAAGAAACCCCTGGCATATTTTCTGTGCTGTGAAAGATGACAGCGCTAATATGTTTGCAGAGTTTTTATTATCTACGAAAGTTTTTTATGATCTATGCTATTTGGAAATGGAATTTCGCATGTCACAGTCACTTCATCATGTCAACGACCAACGCCCATCCAGCGCAATTTCTCTGTTAGCCTGGTAATGAAACCAGTCCCTCGTACTTACGTTTTATACAGAGCGTCTGGACACTCGGTAATTAAAAACAATTGCTTGCAGGAGGTGTTGAGGTTTAAAAAGACTGGATCAGCCCTTGACTGATAGCCTGCCTTGACTGATAGCATTCTGGCTCAGCTTTCACAATGCCTCCCTCTGTTCGCTGATTGCATAAAAATGCCACCAGATACAATAAACTCAATGGGATCAAATCCAAACTAGCAGTGCAGGGAGATGATAATCCACACAGACACATACACACGTGTATTCCTCTCTTTACTCTTGTGTATGTATGTAGAGATATCCTATGTCAGCTGTGTGTGTGTGTGTGTGAGAGAGAGAGAGAGAGAGAGAGAGTCCAGAGCTTTCCGAAGTCTTGCAACATAATGCACAACAATGGCAGGTCACTGTTATTGAGTATGTGCTTGTGTGTGTGCTCATGACAGGGATTGATAGAGAGAGAGAAAGAGCTACAGAGAGATAAGGTCACTATTATAGTATGTGTGTGTGTGTGTGAGAGAGAGAGAGAGAGTGTGTGCGAGTGCACGTGTGCGTGTGTGAGTGTGCGTCCATGAGTGATGCGTGTGTGTGTTAGTACAGGTCTGTGTGTGTTTTTAGGTTGAGTGAGAGCAAATCTTTCTGTTTTTATAGTGTCATATGGATCAGCTTGTTTGTGTTTCAGCTGTGTGTGTGTGTTCTCCTACGTCTGCAACATAATGCACAGTGATGACAAGTCACTATTATTGAGTGTGTGTGTGTGTGTGTGTGTGTGTGTGTGTGTGTGTGTGTGTGTGTGTGTGATTTTTGCCATACCACCATGCCAAACTTACATATTTGAGCAACAATTGGTTCTCCACATAGTACTGACTTACAATAGCAATAAAATAATATTACATAGCAAATATAAGAAAATTAAGAACTAATTAGAAATTAAGAAGAAAGAGAAATTAAGAAAAGATAAATCATTTTAGAAAACGGGCCAAAAAACTATTTTCTTTCAATCTCGTTTCTTGGTCCTTGGACCAAAATGATTCTATAGAGCCTTATCTTTTTTTGCATCAATTTGAAATGACTGAGTGTCTAGTCACCCCACTAAAGAGATTAATTCATGCTGTCGTGTCAACTAAAAGAGGACTGAAACCACATTCACAAACATTCACTCGCACCTCAGCTCCAAACCTCCAAGCGTGCAGTGGACAGAGAGAGAATCAGTTCATGTTATCAATCAAAGAGATCACCCTGCACTTCCTGGAGTATCCACACACAGAAGAACACTCAGCTCACAGTCAAGACTGGTAGGGCAATGGACAGCAATGTTAATTTCAGTGTTCTAATACTGAAACAGTTACTTAACTTAATTGAGACTTGTAGCCTGTGTACTCTTGCCCATTTACTACTTGCCTATTTATGTTTAATTTGAACTACATGACTAAAATATGTTTAATTTGAGATACGTGACTAAAATATGTTTAATTTGAGATACGTGACTAAAATATGTTTAATTTGAACTACATGACTAAAATATGTTTAATTTGAGATACATGACTAAAATATGTTTAATTTGAACTACATGACTAAAATATGTTTAATTTCAGATACATGACTAAAATATGTTTAATTTGAACTACATGACTAAAATATGTTTTGTTTGATGTGATGACGCAATTTGATGATGATGGACAGTAGCATAGCCTTGGCAGGCTTATCTGGTATTTTTCTCTTGCATTAACACCCAGATACAATTTCTCATGTATAACTTCATCTTTTACTTAACGTTGCTCTAGACAGCTCTGGTCAAGATAGAGCCTTCTCTTTAGTTGACACAAACTATGAACACACATTTGCAGTCTGTGATTATTTATTCTTAACCAATAGTCAGTAGCCTTATGTTATGCACATTCATGATAAACTGTATATTTTCAGGAAAACATAATCACAATGGTGAAACCTAAGAGCAAGTGCATGCCAAATAATGGAACCCTCAAAGAGTCCTCAGAAGACCCCCTGTCAGTACATGGTTATGGTATTGCTGACCTTCAACTCAGGATGGAATTGACTTTGAGATTACAAGAAAACATGCAGTGCGAAGGTAGGTGGGGATATTTTATGCCAGGCTATGCTATTTTTGCATTCAAATATTTTGTTTTTACAAGTTTATGAAAAGTGATTTTGAGTCTTGAGGTCACATGACTTGACTGGAGTCTAACTTTAGTCACAAATTTGATAACTTGAAACTTAGGTGGCACTGAAAAATACTCGACTCGACTTGGTTTGCAAACAAATCCACATGGATTGGTTAGAATGTACAACTTTGTTAATGTTTTTTAAATCAGCAACTGTAGGGGGAGCTCCGGAGGTAAAAAATCACAGGCTTGCCTTGTGTGCCTCTAATGTTTAATAGTAATACCATAAATTTAATAATAAAAACCATAAATGTCTCTTCTTGACCTTGGATGTCCACTGCTTAATGTCTGTCCTTTTTTATGTCTCCTCAGAAGCAGAAATAAATGCATCACAGTGTTCAGTCTTGGATGCTCCCCTGCCTGAGAGAAGAATTGTGCTGTTGGGAAAGACTGGTGCTGGGAAGAGTGCCACAGGAAACACCATACTGGGCGAAGACAGATTTCTTTCTAAGTTCAGCTTTGTGTCTACAACAAATCAGTCGATGGCTCATCAGGCAGTTGTTGATGGGAGACTTGTTTCTGTCATCGATACTCCAGGGCTGTTTGACACAAGACTTTCACAGGAAGAATTAGCTGTGGAATTAGGGAGGAGTATTTATGAGTCTGCTCCAGGACCTCATGCCTTTTGCATTGTATTACAACTAGGTAAATACACAGAACAGGAAGACCAGATTATTAAACTGATTAGGGAAACGTATGGGGAACAGGCTCTAAATTACACAATCATTCTCTTCACACATGGCGATATATTAGAGGGAAGCGATGTTGGAGAGCTCATTGAGGAGAATGAGGCTCTCAGTCGGCTGGTCAAGCAATGTGGACAGAGATATCATGTCTTAAATAACAGAGATAAGACAAACAGAGATCAGGCCATTCAGCTTCTGAGGAAGATTGATGAAATGGTGGAGAGGAATGGAGGAGGTTTCTACACCAGTGACATGTATGTAGACGCAGACAGAGAAATGAGGAAACGGACTGAACAAGAGAGTGGTGGTGGCGGTGGTGGTGGCGGTGGTGGTAATGGTGGTGGTGATGGTGCTGTTGGTGGATTTTGGGCTTTCCTTAAGAGACACTGGAAAAAGCTGCTTGCTGGAGCTGTAATAGGTGGAGCTATATGTGGAGCTATAGCACTTGCTGCCACAGGAGCATGTGGGCCAGCCAACACATTACTGCAAACTGCGACAGCGATGACTGTGGGAGCTGGTGTTGGGACGTCAGTAGGTGCTTTAGTGGGAGCACTTTCAGACAGTTCTGGTATGGGCCCTGGAGGTGGTGCGGGGGCAGGTGCAATTGCAGGGAGAGGGGCGTGGGCAGGTGCTGGAGCACTGGCAGGTGCAGGTGCAGGTGCATTGGCAGGTGCAGGAGCAGGTGCGGGTACTAGAAGAGGGGCATGGGCGGCAGCAGGAGCAGGGGCATGGGCAGGAGCCGTGGCAGGGGCATTTGCTGGTGCTGGGGCCGGGGCAGGAGAAGGAACATATTGAGTTGGTGGGGAATTAATAGAAGGACATGTAGGAGCAGGGCATACTGGAGGGGGGGCGGGTCTGATCTTATATGGCAATATACTCATGTCAAGTTATAGAGGCTTTCTGTCTTAAAATATAAGGTGTAGCTTTTAATAAGTCCTCTGTTATCCTGTGTCCTCTTTATCCTCTGTTTATGCTACAGTGATCATTTCATGGTTTTCTATAATGAATATTTCAAATTTTGTGGGCAGCATAGATTGTAGTTGTTCCAATATATTGTTCTCTTTCTGGCAGACCTGTTATGATGTAACTGTGTAAAATCCACCATATTCTCACCATTAAACTGGAAAAAAAAAACTTTTTCTGACCACTTGTTTCAAGTTCCAATACAACCTATTGAAATTCTTCAGGTGACTGGTATTGTTGTCCGGTGAGTCAAAATGTGTCCCCCCAAAAAAGAACAGTATTTACCCCAGACCTTATGTAAGGTGACCAACGGTAGCAGAGAGGGTAAAAGTGGAGTGAGAGGCACAAACGTTTGTAAGTTCTGTTGTCTATATTCGTAAGGGGGAGGGGAGAACATCTGTTACTCAGACCAGAGTGCCAATACAGAAGATCACTGAAAAGTTTATGTGACACTCCTACTTATTCAGACCAGAACTATTCACTCAACTATTCATTTGCGTCCATTGCGCTCCACAGAAAGGCAATTTCATAAATGACATTTGGCCACCTACTGGTTGTGATAGTAAACTCAGAAGTAAGAGTCAGCTTTTTTGGTTCTGAAAGGGCTCTACACATGATGTCACTTATGGCTTAAGCCAAGTTTAACAAACTTCTGACCCATGAGAAGGCTACCTTCACAGATAGATACATAGATACATAGAAATTTGTTAGGCTGTGAGGTCAGCAGCTCAAGTGACTTGGCACAGCAGAGGTTAGAGAGAGGAGAGAGATAGAGAGGATGATGTGGTTTCAGCGTCATTCGAGCCGCACATATCACACAGACAGTGTTCAAGCGCTAACTTGTCAATATGTGCACTGAAGTGAATACTGTAAACGTTTAAAAACGTGGCTGCTACATTTACACTATGCATGCTTGTTATGTGAATGGGGTATAACTAGCTATCACATCACCCTGACCAGCTTAATGTCCACCCTGACCGGTTTATCACAGCAGTAGTTGGAGGAAAGAGGGCTTGGACAGCAGGAACACAGTGAACACAGGCCAGATGTAGCCCAGATGTCTGCCAGAGGTGACCTGTGCCAGTGATTGTAAGGGTAACTGCAGATCATTATAAGACTGATCTGCCATCCGTGTCAGCTCATTAAAAGGGGATTGGCTTCAACAGGTTATGAGTGATTATGCACGGCATCAGTTTGCTTTTTGTGAGTGTTGTATTGTATGTACACACACACACACACACACACACACAAACTGCTCTGAGCTACTGAAGACACAGTCACACACATGTTAGTGTGATACTGCGTACACACACTAAACTCACACATAACAATGCACACATTTGTTACAGTTGTGTTTAATGTATGTCTATGGCTTAACTGTACTCTTTTCTGACAATATATGATGGTAAGAGAATATAGTATATGTGGATTACTTTACTTAATTACATCTGACATTTCAGAAGTTGTTTGAACTTACCCTAATATTTTTACAGATGTTAAAATTATACATTATTATTTTTAGACATTAAAAATGTCTTCATCTGTAAACAAAATTATAAAATCACTGTAGAGCTTTAGACATTTCTTCCAGATTACACACTATACTCCTGGTTAGTTTTGGCAAGAAAATTCTCCAGGGCAACAACTGTTGACTATATTTGAAAGACTAAAACAAAGCATCAACTTTACCATTTTTCCATTAGGCTATTACTGACTTCATTTTTTGCACCTCCCATCAAACTAAACTCTGAGGAAAACAACAATAATCATAAAACATAAATCTGTATGAAGCATGTATGGATGAATTCTGGAACAACAGTTTCACTGCATAAGAACAACAAAAAATGGATGTGAAAGGTGCTATTGGAAAGGACCATCAGATTCAAAGTTCTCTTAATTTTTCATGGGGAAAGATTTTGCTGGATAGAACTTATAAATTAATTTAAAAATGTATATACAGTAGGCTACTGGAGAGATAAATGTTTATTTATGCTTTCTTAAAAAAACTTAATACACAGCTCTGTTTTTCCAATTTTTGGATACGTCATTAGGCTATCAAAATACATAATTGTTGAACTCCATTGATTAAAATATAACCAATTCATATGAATGTAAATGGCTCGAAGTAAGGATATTGGATTGGATTTTTTTAAAATCCAAAACATGTGTATACAACATTTGCATGTTTGCTCTGCTTTCTAATACAAGCCACTGTGACCAATTTGTTTCAGAGCCTTTAACCCTCTCTTGCACTACTCTTCAGAGGAATTAAACACTGTGGAATTCACTGCACACTCCTTTGGGAACACTGCCAAAAAACATATTAAAGCATATGAAAAAAACATGTATATAAACAACAACCACACACTCCTTGTAGAAGTTACTGTGGCATGTGTGTGTGTGTGTATGTGTGCTGTAGCCTACGTATGGGCAATTCCACGGAAAACTGTCATGTCCCAAAATGCCATGGTATTTGCATGATGCGAATGATTATGTGAATAGTTTCATAATTTTTTATTTCTACATAATTCTACTTAATTCTACAGCCAAGAAGAGTGAAAGCTCAGATTTCACATAGGCCTAATCAGCGGCGCCGCTGGAAATTTTGGGCACTATGACAGAAAATTATTTTGGGCCTCCCAAACATTAATTATAATATTAAAATGTTCTCTAGGGTCCCCTATCAGTGCCAGGCCCTTGGAATCATCCTAACTACCCCGCCCCCCACCCGGCAGCGCCCCTGGCCTAATCATCATTCACATCATACTATACCATATCCTTGTGTTAGCGTTATGGATGTGACAGTTTTCCGGGAATTACCCATAAACAGCCACACACTCTGAAGTTAGAATTCTCCACAGTGGCATTAAACTTATGCTTAAGTATTACCTAGAACGCCCACCACATCTGATTCATGAAAGTTTAAGTTTCGTTTACAGAGTTTATTCAGAAAATCATAATTATCATCATATGAAAGAAAAGCAGGTTGGTAACTCAGTGTGCCTGTTGAAAATTCATGTGACTGAGGGTTGTCAGAACTTTTTGCTGGTAGTTAGAAGATACAAAATTAGTAGCCTAGTCTAAGGTAGAAAATGAGGCTATCTACATCATTGGTTCTCAAACTGGGGTCTGGCTGGGGACCCCCAGGGCTCTGCAGCACGTTGACAGAAGGTCCATGAAAAAGTTTGCTACAAAATGTAAACTTGTCTTATGGGGAGAAAAATACTTGCGATCAGTATAGCCCATTATATCATATTGTGTTAATTACTCCCATTAGTAAAAGCAACATTAGTGACAAGTCAGCCTGCATGATACAGTAATCAATCTGTTAAAACACTTTCCTTAGACATTTGTTAACAGCAAGCAAAATAAACATTATTAATTATGTGAAACAAAACGTATGTTTTTTTTAACACTGTAGGCCTAAATTGAAACACTGGGGCATACAATATATATTTTTCAAACGACACACGCTCACAGACCAATCATAGTTCTCAAAGTATCAGCTCGGGTTCCCGCCTCAACATTAAAACAGACCAATAGTGTTACAGAAAGTCACCAAACCGCCAGATGTTTCCGGTTTCTTCTGGCTTCCTCTTTGACACGGAATTACGCTACGCCTTCATTCAGAGGTATGTATGCAAGACTATTTTTCGTTTTCGTGCTAATAGAGACTTCTTTCCAGCTGTAATTAAGTTGCAAATCCCGAGATAGTTGACCTCTTTGCAAATACGTCGTTCTTTAAAATGTACACATTTAGCACAGACTCCGAAGGCTAATTAACGAGCAAAGCTAGCACAGGGCAAACAGACCTCGTTAGCAATATCATGATGCTGAGAACCTGCAGAAGATTTTTCTCCACCAGTTAACGTTATGCATTAAATTAGGCTTTGAGTAGATGTTTATTGTTGAAACCGATGTTTCTTATATAGGTTCTCCAGTTATCATTTGGAAACGAATGTTACAGTGTTAGAAATTCAGTGCTGCAACAACATTGTAACAGTAGTGACTGTAAGTGTTCTATCTTGGTCCTAACTGGGTAAAGTTTAATAAATCATATCATAATTTGATAGTTGAAGATGTCAGATACCAGTTCACTGGTTGTTTGTAGCCTGGCACTTCAGTTTACTGGATCTTTGGGTACCTCATCACCACTGTCCAGTTTATTACGTGATGTTATTCAAAGTTACCAGTGCTAGCATGAAAGAGTCTATCAGACATTGAATGTGTCAGACTTGGATTTGGCTCCCTGATCTGGCTCAGATCTTATCTCTACCTCACATCGTTGCTCATGGGTTAAAGTCTGACAATGGCTCTATAAACTGACCCTGTGTGTGTGTGTGTGTGTGTGTGTGTGTGTGTGTGTGTGTGTGTGTGTGTGTGTCGGTGTGTCAGACATGAGGCTGTTTTTCCTGCTGGTGGTGACCCTGGTGTCACTGTGTGCCGTGCGTGGTGCTGAGAAGAAGAAACTGCAGATTGGCATCAAGAAGCGCGTGGAGAACTGCCCCATCAAGTCCCGCAAGGGAGATGTGCTTAACATGCACTACACTGTAAGAGAATTCAAGGGAGATGTGCTTAACATGCACTACACTGTAAGAGAATTCAAGGGAGATGTGCTTAACATGCACTACACTGTAAGAGAATTCAAGGGAGATGTGCTTAACATGCACTACACTGTAAGAGAATTCAACTCCTTTACTTGTACAGTTGCACAGAGAAGTTGAATATGGTTTCCACTGAAATTGTCATGTTTAATGTGTAGTGAATCATCTTCATCAGATCTGTATGAAGTACAAAATAGCACCAGGCATCAGCCAAATGCCACACATGCCCATAAGTACAGAAACATTTTAAAATATATGTTTTTGTGTGTATGTATGATTTATTACTTTGGTACATCAGCTCTAGTAGATTTAAGGGCAATGTAAAGAATATTTTGCTTGTGATTACTCTTAAATGAGAGACAAAATCATATTTATGAGGTTGCATGCTTAAGTGTTTTTGTGTGTTCTGCTGTGTTCAGGGTAAACTGGAGGACGGAACAGAGTTTGACAGCAGCATCCCCAG
This sequence comes from Tenualosa thibaudeaui, assembly GCA_027481765.1. Lineage (NCBI taxonomy): Eukaryota > Metazoa > Chordata > Actinopteri > Clupeiformes > Clupeidae > Tenualosa > Tenualosa thibaudeaui. The sequence continues at coordinate 24,572,259 of JAIFZK010000009.1, read as the reverse complement.
GAACCAGCCGTTCACCTTCACACTGGGAACCGGACAGGTTATTAAGGGCTGGGATCAGGGCCTGCTTGGGTGAGTGAACCTTTTTAGTACCGGTACATTCTAGTGTGAACCTTTATAGTACTCGTATTTTATACTGGTGAAAATACAAGTTGTCAATACAAGTACTTTTTACAAGGGTGAGTAAATCTTTACCTTACCTGGGTTTGCTTCCTAAACCTGCCGTTGCAATTTCATGTCACTTTGGATCAAAGAGCCAGCTAAATATCAGTCAACTTTGACTTTACTTTCTGGTAGAGAGGGAGTCTTTACAGTTTAGGCACTTTCTGTTTTGGTTAGTGAACCTTTACACTTACAGTTAAGGTTCACTCTCCCCAACAGCACTGCCAGCCTACTTTCTGGTGATGCATGGGAAAACGTCTTGAGTAATTGTTGCCGGGCAACAACGTAACCGGTTCTATGTTTTCTGATTGGATGATATTAATAATCTGCCTTCTGATGATCAATCCAAAGTAAAAAAATATTCAATGATCCAATGGTAATCCACCTGAACAAGGAAGCAATATTGGCCAAAACACTGGGTAATGATCCATAGAGCAGCTTCTTGAGGAGTGTCACTGGGCAGACAAATAACCTGGTCCATGTGGAGCTGATCATAAAAGTTTGTCTACTGATGATAAACGTTCTACAGAAAAGAACCCATGGTAGTCAACATCAAGGGGAATGTTCCCAAACAATACTCAAGAACAATGCCTAGGAATATTGTTTAAAAAGTCTGCATTATCAGCGAAACTTTCCATAAGCATTGGTGAACCTTTTAAGTTCTGGTATTGTATTTTATTGTAATAGTCGTGGTATTCTCTTTTGGGGTGAATATGCACTGAATCTTCTACAGGAAGTGGTCAAATGGACAGGTTCAGAGTTATCTCAGGCCGTATGTGTTTTGGACAGTGTTTTTGGTTGATGACTCATCAAAGCTAGCCTGACAAGCCAGACTATAACATCAGAATGCATAATTAGCATAGATAGCTAGCTATGACCAAAAGGTCAGGTTCAATCCAGGGGGCGGAATCAGCAGTTGTCTTTCAGACTGTCTGTCCGCAGTAGATAGCCTGATAAGCTACTGCAAGAGTACTTCTAGGTGACTCTCTACAAGGATAGAGCGATGTCATCGGTCTGACCACACTTGGGAGAACAGCTACCGAGGCCCTATGGTTTGTTTATAGACGTACTGCACTGTATTTGTTGCCGCTAGGGTATGTCTAGCTTTCGGGGGGATTCAGCTAGGGGAAGTGAAACCCAATGACAGATGGCTATGGAAATGATTTAACGGTAACTGGTGTTCTGAAAGGTTACTGTTGAAGATGAATGAACTGAAAATAATTTTGATATTTCATCCTCAGCACTTAAACTTGTAGAGTTTGTGTCAGATATGTTGATCCTTCAAGGTGATTACTGTTTGAAATACAAACATGATGTGAAACAGATGTGCACAATTTAATTAACAGATTTCTTAAAAAAAAAAAAGCAACTAGGTGTATGTTAGATTTATGTACCATTCTTTTTCTGTTTGCTCATAAGAGTTTGCAAGGACATGTGTTTGGTGAGCGTGTAAGTATGATGGCTTTGACTGAAATTCTACCACCTGACCTTTCACAGCCTGATTTCTCACTTGAGTGGGCTGTTGTCTGGGAGTCCTACAAGATTCTCACCACCAACTTTACAGACTTCACCTTAAAGTGTTTGTCTCCACCTGCTGTGTTGGTAGAGAGTTGTTAATCTCTCAGATGTTTTTCATGCAGGCCAGCAGGCATGGTCACTGCCTGTAACACAGAATTAGGCCAGTGTTCAGGAGTGTGTTTTGCAGTGTTGCTGTGGAAATATGCCTGCATATGGGAGAGTATGTATACTGCACTGTCAGTCCCTTTGGTCACACACACACACTCCACACTCAGACCAAATTCCGCCTGCTCAGCTCCACGCTCCGCGCTCACGCCCTGCTCTGTATATGCGGCTACACACAGATGCTCACGCTGCAAGCTTGATTCTAACGGGAGTGCATGCAAGGCTAACTGCAACATGCAGTGACGGATCAGCACTGTGCAGTGTTTTAATCCGAGAAAATGTGAATAAATGTTAAGAGTAAAATGAGATTGTAGCCTCCCTGCGTATGAGAAGCTTGCGGATGAGCTGTTAACAAAAACAAACTGAAACCCAAAGTTTGTGTAGCACACTCTCGTGTTTCTGAGAAAGCCTTATTAGATTCCAAAATTTATATTTACTCACTGAAACTTTCACCACATTGTTTTGCTTTAGGCAAATTAGTTTGATAGGAATAGTAGGCCTCCATATCAGTTTCCTTTGTGAAATTCTGTCAGCTCCAGCCATCTCCAGCATTGAGCATAACGTCTCATTATTTTAAGTGTTACTGTCTTGATAACTTTAGAAGGCACAGATGAATTCTTTGTGGATTTGTGATATGCCCCAAACTCTTGTGAGCAATTTGAGAGTGAAACTGAAGCTAGACAGAGTGACCACTCCGGCCTCTAGAGAAAGCTGTCCTCATACAGCTCTGCTTACATGCTCTGGTCTGGACATAGCCAGGAGGCCAGCATATAGGACTGTGTGTGTGAGTGTGTGAGTGTGTGTGTGTGTGTGTGTGTGTGTGTGTGTGTGTGTGTGTGTGTGTGTGTGTGTGTGTGTGTGTGTTAAGCACACTGATTGGAAAGTGGGTCAGTGTGAGCTGGGCCGATTCAGTGTAAGCTGACAAGAGTGTGTGAGGTGAGGAGATGTGATTTTTAAGGATGTGTGTGTGTATGTGTGCGTGCACTGTGTGTTATATTTATGTGTGTGTTCCTCTGTTAAGGATGTGTGTGTGTGTGTGAGTGAGACAGATTTATGTGTGTGTTCCTCTGTGCAGGATGTGTGAAGGAGAGAAGAGGAAACTAGTCATCCCTTCTGAGCTTGGTGAGTTGGAACTTGTACACTTCAGCAGGCAGACACACACACACGCACGCACGCACGCACGCACGCACGCACGCACACGTACACGTACACGTACACGTACACGTACACGTACACACACACACACACACACACACATACACATACACACACACACACACACACACACACACACACACACACACACACACACACAGACACACCATCACCATGGTTTAGCATGATACCTAAAGATGCTTAAACACTTTATGGGGTAATCAGTGTTGTGTCAGCAGTGTGTGGAATGTGATTAACTAGATAATGTTTCTTTCTCTCCTAACCTTTCCCTGCATGTACTCTTATTCACATAGGCTATGGAGACAGAGGAGCCCCTCCTAAAATACCAGGTGAAGAGTATTACATGTCTTGGACATTCTCAGCATGTCTTAAGAGTTAAAGGGATTGTCCAAAGTCATCAGCCCATAGTCCTGTTGTTTGAGGTTGCCAAGTGCTGTCAGTAAGAATAGGAATGAGAAGATTTAGCACAACACAGACCAAATTTGCGAATAGACAGCTAATGCTAACTTGAATGGAGCACAGAAAAACATAACTGAGATGTTTCGCTGTCTGCTCATCAGTTAGCGTTGGCTGCTGTTTTGCTTCAGTCAACACTGTCCCATATTTTCACATTCATATTCCTACCTACAGCACTCAGCAACCTTGAACAACAGGGCTGTGGATTGATTGATCTCAGATTATGGCGAGGTATAACGAGGTATCCTAAGAATGTGGATTATTGGGAGCCTTGTTTTGATAAGCTCAAAGTGGTCAACCTAAAGAGTTCCAGTGGTCATTAAAAGCTCATGTGGTGTTACTTGCACTGCTCTTGATGATGTCTGCTAGAATAAATTCCCATCTCTGTCCACCAGGTGGTGCCACACTCATTTTTGAAGTGGAGTTGCTGAGCATTGAGAGGAGATCTGATTTATAACTGCATCTCCAAGGCACTATTCCCCCTCCACCCCTCCCTGTCAGTCTGCAGTCATATCAGTCAGCTGCAAACTCCACCCATCTTACCTGTCAGGTACTCGTCACTTGTCACAGGAGCGTGAAGATGGCAGCCATCAGTCAGACTGTGGTCTGTTTTACCATCTCATTTCATTACGCAGCAGAGAGGTCCTTCCCACATCTTATGCGATCACTGTCAGCATCATATATCGTGTGAGTGTGTGTGTTTTGAGTAGTTTGACAAAAACACACAGCTGCAACAGGGGGATTCTCTGTGCACCATCATCTTTATTTTCAGTATTCCTTTGGACCACCTTAATACACACACAAATAATTTGGACTAAATACAAAACATTTTTTTCTCTTTTGTAATAGCATTGAGATCAGTTTGACAAGGGTTCAGATACTTGTTCTTTTTGTTCAAAAAGAGTGATTCCTACTGGAATAAATATTTGATTTACAAATGAGTAGCATTGTCGCATTTGTTTTTACAGTTACTCTGTCTACAGATTCATATGTAGCATCCTACTTCAAAGTCGTTTATCACTGGTATGGTTCTACCCATGCACATGACACGCTTGGTAAAACTTTTATAAAAATGTAACAAAATTGGCAAATCCTCTCTTGAACGGGTATTGCTACTCTGCATCTGAACAGAATTTTAGCTCTGGCTGCCACCATTCCTGTTTTCACTAAGTGCAATCGATCATCTGAGTAGAAAAACAAAAAGAGCAGTAATCACAAGTGCTGCTTAGAAAAAAAACTTCTGTGACCGATAATTTAGCACCAAAATAACAATCCTACAGTTCTCCTACAGCTTCCTATGGAACACAACTGACAACAAAGTGACACGGATCTGGCCCAAATCAGCAACAATCAGTGATTCCCCTTTACGAGCATGTGACAAACCAGGGGTGTGTTTTCCTCAAAACCATAGTTGCCAACTAGCTAGCAGCTTTGGTGTTTGCAATGCAATTGCCCATTTCCAACAAACTAAATTGCAAACTGGTTACTTTGGGAAACACAGCCCAGGTTGACTAAGTTGACTAAGAGTACAGTAAGTGGTAAAACTAGTAATGGATGAGCACTATGGCATCATTTTCTAAGCAAAACAAAGCCACAGGGCTCTTCTATTCAAAGATTTACAGCCTACTCTGAGATAACTAACCTTGGTTTGTCATTAAAACACATATTTGGAAGAGTCGACTGTCTCTGCAATCAGGGTATCCAGCACACAAGCAAAGACACTTAAGAATATGCTTTAAATATGCCTACAGTACAATCACCTTTGTCTTTCAAAGGTGCACTATGCCACTTCAGTTGTCAGAAAACAATGCTTCTAGACCTGACATGAAGAAAGGTGATAAGTTCTAGCAAAATGGGTTAAATGACAATGTCCACAAATATTGATGATGTACATCTTTGCAGTTTCATATGGTTTCAGCTCTTGTTTTATACATGTTTCTAGGCATGTAAACAAATGAATCAACTTGAAATCAACATTAGGAAATGAAGTTTCCTTCCAAATGTGACTATGCAACCTCTGCTGGACAGAGACAATGCATACTGCACCTCTGGCATCCCTCAATTCCTTTCAGTGTTATCTCCCCACTTTTCGGTGTAAGACGGTAAGTACAATACTAAAAAAAAACACAAGTTTTAACAGTTAACTTGAAGGAGTTGCTCAACTTACAGTAAGCATGCTCCACAACGTCACATTGCTAGGTGACACTTGAGGAATCACGAAGAATAAAGAGTTACCCCCACTATCCCACAATGCACCCTCCCCACCTATGCCCCTTCCATCACCATTGAACGTGATGCTAAGCTAACAAAGATGCTAATACAGAGCTCACATAGAGCACAGTGGAGATCAGAAAAGGTGTTTCTTTAACAAAAAACTGAACCGGAGAGACTGGACACTGGTGTAACCTGCAGCTGAGATCTGATTGGCTGGAACGCTTGCCCCTGGTCTCCATCTCACAAGCACAGTGGGATTCTGGGAGATTGGAGGAAGTCTGACATCCCCCCCCCCCCCCCCTCACATCCCTCACATCCACATCCACTCCTTCCCACTTCTCAGAGGTAGCAGGAGGACTGACAGTAAGAGAGAAAGGGATGGGTAGGTTGATGGGGTGGGGGGTGGATCAAGGGGTGACCTCTCCTTTCTTCTGGGGGGTGCTGAGTTTCTGCATTCCTCGCACACGTTCCAACAAGGCGGCGACAAAGTCCTGCAGAGAGGGAGAGAGGAAGCCGACTTCCTGGTTTACTCTGCTGGACAGCTGGCAGAACAATGCAACATGTTCTGGAGATGAAACACACAACTGTGTAAACATTCTAGAACTTCTCAACTGTTCTAATCTCAACAAACTTTACCTTCACTCAGGGAAAAATATCAGCAATGAAAATGAGAACATGAATTTAACAGTCAACAAAATTAACAACTAGTAATGTTCAGTAAAACCATTCAGACCAACAGTCGGAGCACCTTGTGGGAAAGACAATATATACTAATTAACAAACATTTTTGGACTGCTAGAGGGACTACATTCAAAATACAAGAAAAAAATCAAACTACAGGCAAAATTCTAAATACAAGTAAAGTCAAAATGGGGACTGTAAACATGACAAAGGTGAACAGCACTTTCAATATTTTGACTCATCTTGGATTTAAATACACCTTCTGACCGCATTTTTTCTGGCCAGCAGACAGACCAGTGGGTACGCTGTTGCATCAAGATAACTGATGCTAAGCAGGTCTAGGCTTGGTTGTGGCTTGGATGGGAGACCTGGGAAAACTGAGTTGCTGCTGGAAATGGTGTTGGTTGGCCAGTAGGAGGCATTCTCCTCAAAGAGCAATCCCACTGCAACAAGGGGGACACTGCACTGTAGAAGCTGCCATGGTTGACACGTTTACCTCTGCATTCAGAAATAATCCCATGGCACTCTCAGTACACATTCCCCAGAATCCTAACTCTCTCACTCTCTACCTCAAGGGTGGGGTGGGTAGGTGCCCCCCCACCCCACCAAGTGGGAAAACTAACTACCTTGCTATAAATGTATAAGGTCCCTTGAATGAGACCTTAAATGAAAGGTGAATGCCTTAATCATGTGTAGTTCATCAAGATTTGTCAGAAAACACTTAGACTTACTTTTTTTTAAGGTTTTTAAGGTTTTAAGGTTTTTCAAGGTTAGCCAACAGTGAAGAGCACCAGTACGTAGCTAAGTAAGTAGTGTCCAGGATGTTATTTAGTAGTCAACACAAAAACTGAACTGAATTTCTTGGAATTTAATGAGGCAAGTAAATGTAGAGTTAGGAAAGTCTAGCCATTGCTGAGCACGTGCTCAAAATTACTATACATACAGTTTAAGAGAAAAGTCAGCATGAACATTTGAGCAAAATATGTTGGATCTGTTTGCTTCCGTTTCAACTTACTCCTTATAATAACACAATCAATCAAATTGTATTTCATAGCCCAGGGGTGTCTAAACATACAGTTGTGTCTTCAAACAGCAGAATGAATAGACACTCACTGCATCCTGAGTTAGACTGGGAGTTGAGTGGAGTGGAGTTTGACAGTATGGCCACAGACCATTGACATTGACTCTTGAACTGGTCAGTGGTCTGGACTGAGTTGTTGAGCCTAAAGTGAAAGGTGAGATGTGCTCGAATTTGGACTATGGGAAAAGGTAAGTTTTGTTAACTACGTGGTTGCTTGCCATTTTTGTTTACAATATTTGTAGTGTTTTTAAACAATTTTCTAGGTTTTTATTTTTTACAAAAATAGTTACATTTTAATTTCAACCAGGAGCATTCACCTCTGTTGGTCAAATCTGAATGTACAGTTATCTCTAAGCTCAATTTAGCACAAATCCTGCCTTTGTCTGGTAGGCAGCCGAGAGGAGTGTCTGATATGTTCCAAAGCACTCTGCCTGTCTGAGGTCTGAAGTCTGGATGCTATTGTGGGAGATGAAAACCTCTGACAGAGGGAAAAGGAAGGAAGTACTCACATCTGTGGGCTTAAAACAGTCTGCCAGCAACCCCTGCACAGAGACACAAAGACACACAAGGGTTATTTCCAACTGGGAGTTTCCCAGAGACACAAGGACACACAAGGGTTATTTCCAACTGGGAGTTTCCCAGATCCTATACCAAAGGTCATATACAGAAGTATCACAACTTCACTTACCGGGGCATTAATCACTAATCAATAGGCAATACAAAATGTTTAGGAATTACAAGGAAAATTTTATATTGTAAAAATGACCACCTTAAAGGCTGAAAGAGGCTGTTTTTGTGTAACTATTATAATGAGACTACGAAAGTGTGTTTATCATGTAAAAGAAATATTCTGGTTTAAATGACAGTTTTTCATTGATATAGTTGAGTTGTTAAAATACTGATATGGCCCATTCATCAGACTTCCATATTGTCCTGGCATGATATTTCATAGTTCATCCCATAAGTCTAATAAATTAATACATACATAGAGGTCGTTTTCAAAGGCAGTTACAATGAACTCTGACATGCTTTTACACAAACACAAACACAGTTGTTTTAAAAACACTCCTGAGAGACAGTCTAGAGACCTTGACCAAGGCAGAGGTAAAGCTCTGGGCTGGGCAAGCCTGGAACTTATCAGTGTATGTAAGGGATCATGTATTTGTCCGCCGGTCATTAAAGGGAACTAAGTCCAGACAGGACGAACAGGACCCTGGTGTGTATGTGGTGGTCATTATACACAATAACTGACCTCTGAGCGTTGGGAGGGCCCACTCAAAATGAATGGAAACTCCCTCAGCATTCTACAGAGCGGTATAATAAGATATAGTCGCTACTATATATATCTATGGTTGGAGCAAATTAGAATGTCGCACATGCTCAGTACATAAGGTTAGTGGTCGCAGCACTTAATTTCCAGTCAACCCGAATGGGTAACATTGCTAAACTTAATAATAATTACTAAATTAAACACTGTTGATCCCTACAGTGGATATGCTAACGGTATGCTAATGTCCCACTGCTAGAGGTGAATAGTGTGACGTAAGGTTAAATAGAGCTGGGATTTAAACGAACCTTAACTTTGAGTGCCCTGTCTGCATCGCTGGGCAGGTCAAGGAGTTCATCCACATCAATTTCCAACTCAGGAACCTCTTCCTCCTGCCAAAGACACACACACACAAACACACACACACAAGGAGAGAGTAAAGGAAAACAGTAAGAGAGACATCCTGACACCCACTGACATCACTGGCCCCATACAACACAACCCCATACAACACAAACACACACACACACTTCCATTATCTGAGCTTATAGTTTTTTCCACTACAATGTTCTACAAACAGGATGGAGTGTGTGTATGTATGTGTTGTTTTAGTTTAAATGGCCAGGAGAGTATTGTTTACAGCTATCTGAACAGACAGAGAGGCTGAGACACACACACACAAAAAACAGGCTCTTAAAAACAGCTCTACCAATACACCAAGGCCCAAACCCATCAGCCAGAAACCCAAAGCCCAACAGAGTGTCCAAATACAGTTACCATGGCAGGGTGTGTGTGTGTGTGTGTGTGTGTGTGTGTGTTTGTGTGTGTGTGTGTGTTTCCTCTTTGTTCTCCTTTGTTGTCAGTCCCTCTCTTTGCTCTTTGCTCCTGTTCCAACCAGGTGGCATCTCTCCTGATTAAAGCCATGGCCGGTTCTGAGGTCCTGTTTGAAATCTCTGCTCTAAAGTGCACTTCTGTGTCTTGATTTCTCTCCAACGGACACAGCCACAGATGTCCCTGGGTTTATTAATAACTTCAGGGCACCTTGACTTAGCCTTAGCTATTTCTCTTACTTCAGCAAGGCCAAGGCCACAGGTTACACTCCTCGTAGACACACACACACACACGCATATTGATGGAGCGTGTCGGTATCCCTACATTGAAAATGACCTTGGATAAAAGTGTGCTGAATACATCAACGTGAACATAAAAGTGGGTTTTCCAGCCACAGAGGAGATATGAGGAGAGAGGAGAGAAATAGAGAGGTCCCTAGATGGGGGGGGGGGGGGGGATCTCATTCCTCACAAGAGCAGAAGATCCTGAGTGTCTCTTATTTCTGCTTGAGTCATTATTCATTTCTGGTTTACTGTGTGGTATTGTCCAGACCTACCCTAGTTGGTTTTATTGTTGGCTTCAAACTTCCTCAGATTCAGCTTGTTATTTCCGTGTGGCTTCAAGGAAAGGGCTGTATATGAACGCAATGTTTGGAGGGGCTTTTGGATCTGACATGTTTTGACTGTATGTTTTGAGTGCTGTTTAGCCTGTAAGGTAAAAACCACAGTGCTTATCTACAGTGAGGGAAAGCCCAGCAGTGGCATGGCTCTCGGAGTACAGAACACTGCTCCATGTTACTGCTAAACATCCCTGTGTTGCTCAGCCTAAAAGAAACAAAGACAGGTCACATCTGTTTGTCTATTGCTGAGCCCCTAATTCCAGCCTTCCTCTCTAGCTCAATTTGTTGTTTATTGTTTTGTCAGGAAAGAGTTTTCATCTTTTCCAGTTCTTATTATCTTTATTTTTATTCAATCTCCTTCCAGTGCATTTACATATCCAAAAATGTCCAAGAAAAAAGTGGGAATCCTTCATAAATTCCATACTTAACACACATCTTGGATATACAGACTGTGATGGCTGAACGTCTCAGAAATACAGACTGTGATGTCTGAACGTCTCAGATATACAGACTGTGATGTTTGAATCTTCTCTAGCTTTGATCTTCTAATTCAGCTTTCCTGAAATCCACAGCAAATAAATAAAGTGGGCGGTGGTAGCGTAGCAGTTAAGGAACCTGGCTATCGTGCAAGTAGCCTGAAAAGTTACTAAGTCGCTTTGGATAAAAGCGTCTGCTAAATGCATAAATGTAAGAATAATGTATGAATAAATGTAAATAAAGTCTCATAGAGAAACGTCTTTCAGTTGTACTGGCAAAGGCTGTGATAGGCTAGCTCATCCCTCTCTCAGAAAAGTGCACTGATAATTAAGTGTATATGTGTATTGAGTGAGTGCAAAGGCTACCGCTCTTTATCTGTGGGGGTGGGGAAATGGAACGATTCCCTGGAGAAGCCAAGACAACTCAATATAATTACATACTGTCAGCATGGCAGTGAAGAATGGCTCTGTGATACTGCATATTAAACAGTGCTCTCTCTCTCTCTCTCTCTCACACACACACACACACACACACACACACACACACACACACACACACACACATACATACAGAGACTGCAGGGGCTCAGTGCTGTGTATGTTAGCAGGGTCATCAGCTTACACTCTGTGTGTCTGATCATCAGCCTTCCTAGAAGAGGATAAACTGCGCTCAATGTCAGCCAACGCAGAAACCAATGAAAATTAAAAGGCCTCCTGTGTGACATGACGCCTATAGACTGGACTTAAAGGGAACAGTGTTCTCATTTCTAGTAGGAGAACTGGTTCATGTGGTCAAGGAGAACTAAGGAAACTTGGTTCATTTGAAAATAATCCTGTGAAGTCCAATGCCAGGATTTTATGAGACTACAGCTGGCGCTTTCCTGAAAGTGTGCAGTATAAATAATGCAAATGAATGAACTTAAACTTCTTTATTCATGTTTCAAATATGGCATATGAAACATTTTTGGTTCATATTTAGACTATGGTGGGCCACTGTGGCTGGATGGCCATTTAGTCTCACTGTTAAAAATGTCTACGGGAGGTGCACTTTGCTTAATTAATTTATTTGCATCTGGGTTATTATCCAAATGCTCTAGAGCCTTACAGGAGGGTTATTATCCAAATGGCTGTAAATGGCTGTGGCTAACAGAGTACCTCTTTCCATCCTGTGGTAACTAATCATTCAGTTCATTCAGTTTATTAATCACTACTGAACACACACACACTTGCATTTGAACATACACATACTCTGAACATACACATCTGAACTCTACTAAACAGCTTTTTGGACACATACACACACCCTTGGTGGGAGCATGTGATAAGTGTTTTCTCCAGAACACCTGTTCACAGGTGGGCAAATAATGGCAGTGCTGGCTGTGGAGTCGACCGCATCTGCCAGTGCCCACTGGAGTCAACTGATAAATCACCCTCACACTACAATCCAGGTGTTGCTGCAGAAGCAGTGTGTGTGTGTGTGTGTGTGTGTGTGTGTCCTCTACAGCAGCTATGATCACTGTTTACATGTACAGTGGGCCAGGTCACACTGAGGTGTGTATCCCTACAGCAGTCTTGAATTTAAAACTAATGGAGAATGTATGTAATAAGGTTAGAAGTCCAGCCATCATTTTGTCTGGGTGGCACTAATGTGACACACATGTACCATGCAAGGCATGATGGGAAAGAGTCCACAGTTATAGAGATGCTGATGTATGTAGGCCTGCTTGATCATTTACATGTTACTGTGAGTTGTGGAAAATAATCTATCTGGAATCTTGAAGATGGTACATGCTTCAGGGGGTAGCCATGGTGACAGCAGCAAAGAGGAATGATTTCCCTCTTGTTTCATCCTCTGTATTCAACTGTGTTTGAAAGATGTCAGGCTGGCTTAAAAGTTTGTCCTCTCAAAACGACGGACATTGGTTGGAGAGAACAGAGTTTGTGCTTGGAGCAAATGTCAGCTGAGGAGACTGGAAAGCTGCACACACAGACCCAAAAGTGGACGAGACTGTGTGGAACACAAACAACAGTCAACGTCACGAACACGAACACGCACACACCACCGATTTTACGCTACAGTTGCCTTGTCAGAACTCATTACTGTGCCCTGGACTGCAGAGGCAAGGTTAAGCTTTTTTGGCTAAAGCTGAACCAATTACTCTCTTGGTTACCTTTGAATTGGAGTGGATAACCTCTCTGATGGAAAGGGAACACTGTGACCCACTCATTTAAACAGTCAAGAGAACAGTTCACTCAGAAGGGACAGGGTAATGGTAACTCTTACTTTGACAGACTTTGCTCTGAAGTGCAAAAAGTTCCTTTAGTCTACGTTCTTCACACTTGTAATGTTTTACCTTAATTTGTTTTTATCACAATGATTGATTAAATAAATAGAAGTCGGAAAAAATGACAACAGGCTGACCTGTAGCATACCATGACGTCATTCGTTTAGTGCAAAAACCTCGCCTCTAGGTGGCGCAGTGGCCGCGCTTGTGATCTCACCTCTCTCCGTCTCCATCCCCATCCCACCGCATGCCCAGGGGTTGTAAACGTGTGTTGGGTCTAGACGTAGACACCGACACCATGTATTATGCCATTAGTGAAGATTGCTCAATGAATTATTAACACGTAGGTGTCAAAGCGTGATGGATCTTTTTAAAAAAGAGTCGCCTATAGGTCACTAACCTACATGGGAACCCCGCAGAGAGCCCTGTTGGGACACATATAAAAAGCTTTAGTGTCACAATGATCTTAGCCGACTAGTCACTGGCCTTCGTTAAGTGTTTCTATAGCGCCCTACACTTTCAACAGGGACGACACGGGCATAGGGCAAGACATACTGCACTGGGCCTAGACAAAAAGCGCTAAGGCAATGGATAATTAACAGCAGGTCAAGTGAGCCAAGCAACAAAGGGCATCACTTTTTCCTCCCTCCTCTCACCTGCTACAGGTAACCATAGTCTTTGTGCATTTCAAAACAACCACCATACTAAAAGAAATAAACAATTTTAAGTAATCCCATGTAAAATCGGATTATGCAACAAAACGCTGTTGAATGCGTAAAGGCATGTCATATTATTAGGGGAAACGCATTTGCTCTGTCATAAAACCAGGACAATGGCCAATATGATTAACCTACTGTGTGAATACTAATGTTGCTGTGGGGACTGGAACGGAAAAGACAAGGAGCGGCCGAATTTGGGCACGCGCCACCGCCAAACGCCGGGCCAGGACTGAAACCGTGGCGGGAAACGTACAGCAGAATGGAAAGCTACCTCCGGTAGCGTACACTCTCTTTGTGTATTCGTGAAGATCCACTGCATCACCCTACGGCACTGACATTTACGAGAAAAGACACTCAGAAACACCACTGTGTGGGTGGTTCCCCTCGCCTCTTGTGCGCAGGGAGAACAGAACAGACGCATAACGTTCCCCTTTCTGCCGCACAAAGGACCCGAGGGAAAGGTAACTTACGGGAAAGCAGTGCCAGGCGCGGCGCTCAGGTGCGAGATGTCTTTTTGTTTCAACCATTCTTAATGAGATAATCCTGCTCTGCCGCTGCCACGCCCTTCTTACTGTTCAAATTCCTACACCAGTAATAGCAGGCGAGTGTAGCGGGTGTATTTCAGCAAGTGATAGGAGAAACATAGGAATTTCTGATACACTAAGGATAAACTAAAGATACACTCAGGGCAGATAACAGAGAATGAAACAGTAGTGAATAATCAAAGTTAAGGCGACGTGACAATGTATCTAGACTAAAAGACTAAGCAGACTGTGGCCTTGGCACAGAACCTTAAAAGGCTCACTGAGCCGAGCCATCACCTGTGTTGGCCCAATGATAATGCAACACAAAGGCTTACCTCACAGTCGTACAACTGTGTGAGCTGTCCGACTATCCACTCCTCGAGATTTAGTCTTTTTCTCAATTCTTTCCTGTCGTATTTGACTGTCACTCGCCCTTGTTTCTGGGGAACTTCGTCCTCCGTGCCCGGAGGGGTTTGAAAGTATACCCGCGGCTGAGGGGTCGTCTCCGGGCTGGTCACAGCTGCCATGGTCCTCCGCTTCTTCAGAAAAGCTACCTACGCCTTGAAATTAGCTACAAGATCTTATATGTCAGAGGAGTTCAAATGCTGAACTAATCTGTTGGCTATTGTTCTCCCTTGGCCTTCCATTGCATATTTGCAAACAGTTTTAAGACGTGCAGTCCTCGATCCTTAATGCAATGCTATCAGTTGCTCTATACCAAAATCCATTTGGGACTGAGACAGTACTGTTACTTTGAGAAATTATCTCGGAAGTGTACAACGTGTAAAACCACGTCCACCAGCAGCATTGGGTTTGTCGGCTCGGCTATCTCACTCCTTGCGGCTGCACCGGACATAAAGTGACAGGCTCCTTTTCCCATGCCTCACATGATATATCAGTATAAATGTGATGGAAACGGTTTAATGAAAATGCAATGAATATTACTTATCCCTCTAGGAATTTGTGCGTAAATTTCGAATGGCTTAGTAACCAAAAGCAAAGACATGAAATATTTGCAGAGTATTGTTTGGCATGCGCCACCCCCTATTATTTCCCATTGGACTGTCCCAGCCAAATGTGCACTGCACGCTACATCCTTCCTTTCCTTCACAATTTTTCGCGTTTACAGTAACATCTTGCAGGGAAGTATAGAGTCTGTATGATGTATGTAGAATGTGCTCGTTTTGACCCTACTTATAACTTTTAACGTTTAAAATACTTTATAACCAAAGGTGTCCAAATGTTCTCATGAAATTAGCTTCCTTGGCTCAGTAGTTACACATTCCAATGAAGCGAATTAACGCCTTTGAAATAATGAATTGCCCTACAACCGGTTTTCATATACAGTCTGATTTGCGCCTTTGCCCATCCAAAGGCGCATAGATTTATGGGAATAGTAGTTCTGGAAGTATACCGGCCTATACTGCGCATGCTCTTGCCAGTGGTCCAGTAGGTAATTGTTACTGTGAATAGACCCAGTTAACAGTTAGGCTATATGGTTAATAGGATATAATTCTGATGATTTATTGAGGCAGCATCCCATAAAATATTTTTTGCTTAGATTCTATAATAGTCATTTTTGAACTCAACTTGTCCGAACATCATGATACAACAAAGAGAAGACAGAAAAAGGAGCATAATGGACTATGGCATTGTTTACCAAATGCATGTGAAATAGATCTGGCAATGTGACACCATTAAAAATACCAGACCTTATATTCCATTTGAACTCAAATTTGATCTAATTTCTCTTTATTTTTTATATTAATTTCCATCAGTTGTTTCAGGACACGATTTCCAAAAATCAACCGAGAATGTGTTATTTATTAACATGATAACAGAAGCATTCCATTTCTGATAGGTAATGGGTAATGGTGTTCAGGCTTAGGATTGTTTCAGAGGTGATAATATACTGTTGAAATACTGTTAGACCAGTAGTGGTTGTATGTTACTGAGTGGGAATAACACTCTGTGCTGTATTTGCCAGTCTTCATGGCAACCCCTTGAGCAGACATATTGCCCACATGAGTCACACATACCCACACACACACATACACACTTGCACGCATGCATGTACACACTGAAATAAACAATGTTGCATAAGATGTTTGGTGAAAATCAGACTTGTCTTAATTCGAATGCTTTATCTTGTGATCAAGCACAGAAAAAATAGAAGATAATGTAAATTGCTCATGATGTAAAATGATTATGCAAATGTAAACGGAAACCTCTACTGACACTGGTCATGTTAGTGTTGTGGAGGGCACAGCCTGATAGAGTGATAGACTCCAGTCATAGGGACTGATAAAGGCCAGGCATTTTTCTAAAGGGTTCAGAATGTTTTTATTTTATTTTGCACAATTTGAAAGTAGGTAAAATAAAACAAAACAGAGCAGAGAGTCAAACAGGCTTACAGTATTTGGGGCCTCTACCTAAAAAAAATAAAATGAAAAAAAAAATCATTACTTTATACAAAATTTTATATTCATGTATCAAAAGTACATTAAAAGTAATGTGAAACAAATTCATCACAAAAAGTGACAGCAATAAACACCTGAACATGCACATTCTGCATGCAAGAACAATAGCACCAAAATTACCACCAGAGGAACCAGTGGAATCAGTGGGATATATAGATCCAGACAAAGCAACCACGTCCAGAGAATCAGTCCTTCTATCTCAAAAGAGACTCTATCTCAAAAGAGACTCTGTCTCAAAAGAGACTCTATCTCAAAAGAGACTCTATCTCAAAAGAGACTCTGTCTCAAAAGAGACTCTATCTCAAAAGAGACTCTGTCTCAAAAGTCACTATATCTCAAAAGATACTCTTTCACATAAGATACTCTATCTAAAAAGAGACTCTATCTCAAAAGAGACTCTGTCTCAAAAGAGACTCTATCTCAAAAGAGACTCTATCTCAAAAGAGACTCTGTCTCAAAAGAGACTCTATCTCAAAAGAGACTCTGTCTCAAAAGAGACTCTATCTCAAAAGAGACTCTGTCTCAAAAGAGACTCTATCTCAAAAGAGACTCTATCTCAAAAGAGACTCTGTCTCAAAAGAGACTCTATCTCAAAAGAGACTCTATCTCAAAAGAGACTCTATCTCAAAAGAGACTCTGTCTCAAAAGAGACTCTGTCTCAAAAGAGACTCTATCTCAAAAGAGACTCTATCTCAAAAGAGACTCTGTCTCAAAAGAGACTCTATCTCAAAAGAGACTCTGTCTCAAAAGAGACTCTATCTCAAAAGAGACTCTATCTCAAAAGAGACTCTATCTCAAAAGAGACTCTGTCTCAAAAGAGACTCTGTCTCAAAAGTTAAAAGTGCAGCATAAAGGAGGAAACGGGCAACTGATGCTGGTCATGTTACTATTGTGAAGGACACTGACTAACCAGAGAACATGTGTCCAGTCATTGCGATTGACACCAGCCAAACATCCCTCTAAAGGGGCTCACTTTCAGGCAAAGCAGCATTACTGGTCCAGTGAGTCAGAAGCCCCGTCTCATAAAAAAGAGACTGCAGAGCTGGGGGAGTGTAAACAGTGACACATCAAAGACAATTGTGATCTTTATTTTGATTTAGAGAGTGTTTTTGTGGGACAGGCGTAGCCTACTGGTTATGGTCTTGGAATTGTGGAAGTGATTGAACACTGTTTTTTGTGGAGTAGCCATGGTCTACTGGTCATGGTCTCGGACTTGAGGAAGTGATTGAACACTGCTCACTGCTGAGGTGTCCACTGCTCCAGGTTAGTGTGTGCTTTACCTCACTGTGTGTGTGTCACTAATTCACAGATGGGATAAGTGCAGAGACCCAATTTCCCATACAGGATCAAAAGAGTATATATTCTACACAATATATACTATACTATGCTATACTAGAGACTTGGGTCAGTATTAGTGTTATAGTGTCAGTAATCATCTATGGGAATAAAACAGATTATGCTTGGCAGTGTTGTACTGTAGTGTGTTTGATAAGGCAGCTCTCTTGCCTCACTCTTGTCAGACTGTGTTTATTTGTAGGAAGAGTGGAGTCCCCTTCCCACTCTAAAATACTTGAGTCCTTTGAGGGGTTTTGCTCTCATTAGTGGTAGATCAAACAACCAGTAACTACCTCTCTCCTACTACTTCAATAACAGGATGGTAACCCCCCCCCCCCCGCCCGCCCCAAAAAAAACATCCCTCCCCAACACCCCCACCCCTAAACACTTACCAGTGCACACCTCATGAGTATGTGTCAGGCACGTCCCCACTGACTGATGAGATGCAGCATTGTAATTATTGTCCCTATGCAATGCAGTTCAAGGCACCACCAGCAGAGGGAGTAGTGCACCAAGTGACGATCTTCCATCAGGACCTTGGGCAAGGAAGAGTAGTTGAAAAGGAAAAAAGCTGAAAACAGCTCCCATGTTCAATAATTTACTGGGCAACAAAAGACTGGTTTGCCAAGCAGAACTGATAATTGGGCACGGTGGGACTGTCAGGAGTTCACTGTCCTCACTCATCTCCCCAGAACTGCCTGTTCACATCTGATTTAAGCATGCCGCTGTGCACCTGTGTGTGTGTGTGTGTGAGTATCTTTCTCTCTCTCTCTGTATGTGTATCTGTGTGTGTGTGTGTATCCCTCTCTCTATGTGTATGTGTGTGCATCTGTGTCTGTACCTGCATGCATGTGTGTGTGTGTGTCTCTCTTTCTCTCTGTATGTGTGTGTGTTTCTGTGTATGTGTGTGTGTGTGTGTTTGAAAGGGCTGTACGTCTTTTGATGTATCCACACTGTTCAGTAACAGTGGCTACCTTGCAGCCAAATACCTCCCCACTGTAATAGTAACAGTGAGTTCTAATGGCCATCTTGAGTTAACTCAGTGACCGTTCAGACATATCTACACTTTTCCAAGAGTGGAACCACATAACTGTATGCAATAAGTTAGGGATGACGGCCGACAAGGTGTGCTGTTATATGGAAATAATGAACAGAGCAGCGGCGACACCAAAGGTGGAGAGAAGTTCCTCCACCAAGTTTATTGACCTGGTGGCGTGTAAGGAATAGACATAAATTAAGAACATTGAAAAGCTTGCTGCTCTGATTCCATTGTTACTGATCAACTGCCGTTTACTATGGCTGTTATAGTTGTTATACCATTCAAAAGATCTGCTCAGCTCCCTTACTGTAGACAACTTCAGTGTTGGGCTTCCGGGTCAGTTTGTTTTCATCATAATAATCACCCGGGCATCTGTGGCACCTCCATCACTATCAACAATGACAGCAACATCATCAACAACAATAACAACACAGTACTATGTAGTAAGTTGCAAGGCATCCAACACATTTTGCATTGAAGGGGGAACCTTACTAACCATAATCAGGTAGCACACACTGAGGTGATGCAACATAACAGCCATTAGGTACCAAATACTCACCAAGGCATGGCAGGTTTATTTATCAAGAAAATTTTATACACACAGGTAGATTAATATGCTGTCACCACACACCAGATTGAGAAACTCTGGCCACTATCCAGCCATTTATCAGAGGCAGTTATGCTACTGCTAGTGTTTGCATCCCTAGTGAAAGAGAAATGCTCAGCCTAAAATCTGTGTATCAGTGGGTGAGCCACTGTGTTCTGTGCAGCCCAGATTGGTTGAACATAAATAGAGAATAGAAAAATACTAAAATAGTAAATAGAAAAATACTAAAATAGTAAATATTAATAGGAAGAGGTTGGAAATGGTTTTCTGTTGAAATTATAAATCTGAACCTCAGGAGATGTTAGTTACCGTTTAACACATCTGGCACTTATGGATTATGAAGGCCGTACACACCCATCACGGAGGAGTAATTTGCACTTTATTAAGCTTGCATGACTTCATCTCTTATCTTCATTTGCAAGCTTTATCTCCCAACATCAGGGGCAGTCCTTGCTTGGTGCCCTGGGCTAACACCCCAATCCCACCTGCAGGGGGGTTTCTGATATGCACAACTTGGGCAGTTGCCCAAGTAAAAAAAATTAATTCTTTCTATCTTTATCGGCTATCTACTCACTAGCTAATTAGGTTGGTTCAAGCGGCAGACCTTGATCATAGCAGACCTTTGTAAATCATCATAAATAGGCAAGGCAGGTACACTTCCAGGGACATCCAGCACGGGTGGTTTCTGATATGGTTTATGGTATACGTTTGCCCAAGGAGACATCTTGCAGAGGGCAGCAAGATGGGGATACTTGGGGAAAAATATATATATACATATATATTTGTAATTTGTTTCCATACATCTGTGCTACTCCTGGAATAAATATTGCATTTAATTGCAGGAGACGTAATTTTGGGTATAGGTACATCATACTGCTTTAAAAAAACTTAGATAGGGTAAGCAGAAGTGAGTGGAAGTGAGCAGAATCTGTAAGAGAGCCAGGTGTTCACATCCACCAGCTCTGTGATGCTAGTAGATATTTCCATGAAGGGGGTTAAGGCAGTGCATAATAATGGTGCTCACACAAAATATTGACAGCCTGAGCACAATTGGGAGATGTTTGATGTGAGGAGTACTCACGTTTGTTGCCAGCAGTTTAGACATTAATGGCTGTATGTTGAATTATTTTCACACAGGACAATAAATCTATACTGCTATACACGCAGTACAAGGACTATCTTAGGTTGTATCAAAGTTTCATTTCTAGATATGACAGAACATTTGCAAAAATGTGAGGGGTGGGAGGGAGAGAGATACTGTTTATGATTCTGTATATTTATGATGGCCTTTCTCTCTTCAGGCAGCGTGTGGATCTGTTCGATATGCCAGCCTAATTATGATTCAACTTAAGGAGCCTACTGTTAAAAGCCTCTCTATCTGTTTGCATTTTTGATAACCACCCTGGCCAATGTAGTGATTTTTAGTTGTATTTTGCATTTTTTTTGCAAAAATTAGTAGTTTAGGGGGTGCTGATTTATAATTTGACACTGAGCATTTCTAACAGTTAACATCATTAGCCACACCTCCCTTTTTACAGCATAAAAATTTGTGAAATAATGTATGTAGCTTTTAAGATAAGCAAATCAAGTGTGTCTCGTAATTTGTAGAAATCAAATATGATGATGGAAAAGTGTTAACATCAGTCAGAAGAGGCTTATTTCATATGTAGTTTACACAAATGAAAAAATCAACATTTTTTCTACTGAATAATGCTATTGAATAAAAGGAAATACTACCAAGAAACCTTGTGATTATAACCTTGATGTTTTAAAAATATAACACCATAAACTACAGTTCTCAGAAGTCCATCAGACTACACATTCAAGAGAACACATTCAAATTCACACTATAAAAACATTCTGAATTCCCATTCTAACAAAACACACTCTGAAAACACACTCTGAGAACACGCTTGTGTGCCAGTGTTGGCGAAACACACACTCTTCCTGCCAAGAGCAGCAGAGGTGGTGATTAAAGACAATCAGATGCTTTTCTGCTGACTACCTGTTCATGTCTGATTTGAGCATATCACTGTGCGTGTTTTCATCATGGTGAACATCCAGGTATTTGTGGCACCTCCACCACCATCACTATCAACAACAACAACAACAACTAAACAACAACACACTACATTTTGCAAGGCATCCAACAGAATTACGTTATGAGGGGGAAAATCACTAACCATCCTTATGTAACACCCATGGGTGATGCAAAGCAGCCATTATGCTGATCACAGACCAGTGTAGCAGCCATTATGCTGATCACAGACCAGCGCAGCAGTCATTATGCTGATCACAGACCAGTGTAGCAGCCCTAAAGGCTGCTATAATCAGTGTACAGCCATCAACTGTCGTCATCTCTCAGTGTCAGATACACCTCTACCATTCAAAGGAACCATGTCTAACCTCAGCAATAGCCTATAGTTTAAAACTGGGCAAAATATTTTTTTTTGTTGAGATTATTGTCTCATTTGAATATGATATACATTAACATATGTATATAATAATCTTAATCATTCTTAATCCTTTACACATTTTACATAAATGTATAAAATAAAATGACATAATTAGTTCATTATTTACCAAGTGTTACTAATGCATTATAAGCATCGGTTATTCTAAAGTGTTACCAAAAATATCAGTTTATAAAAATATCTAAATACATGTAAACAGTTGTAGTGTGGTAGGCAATGCATTTTCATATTATAATCAATGTTTGGGGTAGCTAAAATTATTTTCTGTCATAGGGCCCAAAGTTTCTGGCGGCACCCCTGCGTCTAGCCTAGTACTTACAATGAAACTGACTTTATGACGCCCTCAAAATCAAAGTCTAAGTCCAAGTCCAGCATTGTTAAGTCAGCCATCTCAAACCTCGTAAATCACAATCTTCTTGGTTCATATAGTACATATTTTATGACATAAGTGGCTGCATTATTTAGAAAAATATGCAAGATGGCCAGCCGGTTACAGTTAAGACACAATGTTCCATTGTACCAAAGACAGAATTCTATTGGATCACAGGATGTTTTGTTGTGAATATTATGATAGCATTTATGCAATATACAACACAAATGTCAATAAAATGAAACATTTTTAAGATATACATATGTGTGATATAGTTTCTAACATGAACATAACATCATTTGTGAAATGGGCAGTGATAAAGCAAAGATGAAAATATAGCCGCTTTTCGGCTTGGAACATTTTGTCCCTGTTTATCCAATGCCAACCAAATGAAAAATAGTTTTTCAAATAGATTTTTCATTATTCTTGTGTCAACAATAGTGGAACTTCTGTCCTTCATCTTTTTTCCTAATATAATTACTTCTGTGTTCAGAATTTGTGACATCCACTTGTTGATTTGGTCAATACACTGATTAAGACAATCAATGAGGGCATAATCATTAGGTGATAGAGCAAGAAAATTTGGGTGTCTTCAGCATAGCAATGATAGGAGATTGAGTTGTCCTTGATAATTTGTCCAAGTGAGAGCATGTAAAGGTTAAATAGAAATGGTCCAAGGATCGACAAAACATTTCTGTCTTGTAAATCGGATTTTAACCAACCGATAACTATGCCAGCCAACCCAATGCTCAAATCAATGTAGCAGTATGTTGTGATCAACAGTGTCAAAAGCTGCACTGAGGTCCAGTAGCACCATGACAGAGAATGGATTTAAATAAAAAGAAACTCTAACATTACATACTTTAAAAGTTTGCTACCTTAGCAGTGAATGGCTAACCAGCCTTACAGGATTATGAATGGGTGTCTCAACTGTACCTTATGTCAGTGGCCTACTATATGGGTACGGTTGATACAAAAATGCACCTTGAGTACATTGTAAAAATTATAAAAAAAACTTAGAGATGTATATTTTTGGTTTTACTTTAGTGCGCAAATAAAGGATGTGCCAAATTTTCAGTGTCTAATTTTTGTGTGGTGTATGGGCAAAACAAAAACTAGTACCCTAAGTGTTGATCTTATATTATTGACGATGGCGTCAGTAATATAAACGCAGTTAAAAACACTCAAAATGTTTTCAGTTTTATTAAATGTTTTTGAAAGACAAAGACAAAAGATCTGATCTGGGCCACGTTCAGAATCTAAACTGGGAGCTGTTCCTGCTTTGGCCAGTATGGCCACTGACACATCTCAACACACACTATGAAAACACTCTTAAAGCTCACAGTGAAAGCAAATTCTCCATTCATATTCTAAACAACACATTCTGATCACACACTTTTTGTAAAGTTACATTCTGAATTCACAGCCTGAAATCACATTCTGATGACGCACTCTAAAAGCACATTCTGAAAACACTTTGCAAACACACTCAAAAAGCACACCATGGAAGCATATTTTGAGAACACACACTAAAAAACACTCTGAGAGCATGCTTGTGTGCCAGTGTTGGCTAAACACACACTCTTCCTGCCAAGCACAGCGGGGATCAGCGGGGACAATTGGATGCTTTCTACTAAGCAGTTTCCACTGGCCTCAGTTACATATGTGGTGCATTTTCACTATGGGGTAAACTCTGGTGTTTGGCTTAAAGCATTTGTTTAGGGTTGCCTAGCGACAGAAATGATTTAGCTTGGCTGTACCAAGACCTGCATTACCTGGTGGATGTTAATCACATCTATGCCTGAGTCATATATCATATAATGTTATGAGATCAGATACCAGCCAGCAGATGCCCTTGCATTGGGGTTGTCTTTACCATTGGAGCCTTTAGTCCCATTACATCACGTCATTACTGGACATCTGGAAAAAAACTCTGATGTTGCATTTCAGATTTTAGCCAGCAGGTGGCGATCTTTCTGTCACTCCTGTTGTCTCTGCATCCTTCTCTCCCTCTTTATCTCTCTCTCTCACACACACAGGCACACACACACACAAACATGCATGCTCACACACAAAACACACACACACACATATACGCCAACCTTTGGAATTCAATCATACATGCATTATGGTCACACACTCACATACAAACCAGCCTACACTGTAACACTCTCAACACTCACATGCTCAGGTACACATGCACACAAATGCACACACACACACACACACACACACACACACACACACACACACACACACACACACACACACACACACACACACACACACGCACAGAGATGGACTCACAAACCTGCACACATGCTTCTTAATTCTGTTGCAAATGCAAAATGTAGAGGTTAATAGCTGAACTTCAGTCTCTATGTGTAAACTCGAACTGGAACAGTACTCCTGAAGAAGAAGCAGTTTGAAAATGGAAAATCCATCTTGAATCTGACAGTTGTAAGTAACCAAAGAATTTTGAACTTGTAACATTCAACATTAGCATCTAACATTCAATGTTAGCAATGTTAGGGTGTGTGTGTGGTGTGTCAGTTGGTTTCTACGGTGTCTTTTAATGGTGTGTTTTTTCATATTGTAGGGAACACATTGCTGACTGCAACAAAGTGGATGAACAGCACTGAGAAGAAGATGGCCCTTGTTTTGGAGGACCAAATGAGTTTTGCTGAAGAAAATATAAATATAAATATAAATTTGCAAATTGTTTCAGTAATCATTATTAATAAACAACAGTTATTATTATTAACAGTTATTATTATTAATAATATTGTTATTAATATTATTATTATTATAAGGGATTTAATGCTTAAATAGTTACAGCACTGTACTGCTTACTTTGATGTAGATGCTCTATCCAGGAATTACACATGATAACACCAGAGATGGTAGAGAAAAATACTTCATGGTCGGTCATAGGCAAATTTAAGATCACGCAGTGCTGCACAGTGCTCCATCTCTGGTGTTATCATGTGTAATTCCTGGATAGAGCATCTACATCATAAAGCTGAAGCATATTTTTTAGAGATCAGTGCCCAAGTGCAGCGCTGCACGGTTCTGTGTGATCTTGAATTCGCCTATTGGTGTGTCTCCTCCTGTTGGTTTGCTCGGTTGTTGTCTAGAATGTTCCCACCTGTGTCTTGTTGTCTCTGTCCAACTGACTCTGACTCTGCTAGTGGCTGCTCTCTGGCCCTGAGAGCAGCTACTAGCAAATGCGGAGGCTACAGGTCAGCAAGCTTAGCTTGCTTAGCCTCCCTGCTATCCTAACAGAGCATGCCTAATCATGTTCCTGTCTCTTTTGTTGGCCGCTGCCAGTTTTGTGCGCCGCCTGACTTGTAAATGGACTGCATTTATATAGCGCTTTTCTACTCCTACGAGTACTCAAAGTGCTTTACAGAGTATGCCTTGCATTCACCCATTCACACACATGCATTCACATACCAGTGGCGGAGGCTGCCATGCAAGGTACCAACCTGCCACCGGGAGCAATTTGGGGTCCAGTATCTTGCTCAAGGACACTTTGATGGGGTCAGGCAGAGTGGGGCTCAAACCTGCAACCCTTCAGTTGCCGAATAGCACCTCTACCGCCCCTTGTCTTTCCACTCCGGTCAGGATGCACTCTCCATTGACACTTCGGTTGAGGCTGCCAAACCCAGAGGAGGGAGCCAGTGCCTCGCGGCTGATCACCCGTCCGCCCCGAGAGCGGCGGTGGCGTGCCAAGGTGCCGTGAGAAAGTCCTTTTCCTGGATGCTCCCCTCACCCTCTCAGAGCCTGTTTAAAGCCGCAGTGGAGACTATGAGGGAGAAGTTTGAGGCAAAGCCGAAGGAGAAGGAGGTGCTGAGCAACCAAAGCACCAGCCTCTGAAGACACAGCAGACGTAGCGTAGCATGTGTCCTGCAGCAAACCAGGCCGCTCCTCAGTGTTTTCCCTGTTGAAGCCCCTGCCGGCTGGCAGGTGGTGGACCCCGCGGCCCAGGTCCAGATCCTGTTCGGCTGGACAGCCATGCAGGCGAAGTGCCACCAAGCGCTCCTGACGTCCACCGCCAAATCCGGCCACGATCAATCACATAACACTCATTGGTTCACCCCGCTGCATTACCGCCCACACAAGCACCGCACAATCCACTACTCACACTCACTAACTCTCCCCCATCCCCCACTTCAATAAAGGCAGTGAGCTCGCCAGGGGCGTCGCCATGGGTCTGGTCCTGAATCGGTCAGGGGGCTGTGTACAGGGTCCCAATCCCACCTGCACATCAACATTCTGGAACTGACGATGTACCTCGCACTGAACCACTTTTCACTGGGTCTCACCGGGCATCATGTCCTAATACAGACAAAAAACACAGCCACAGTGGCTTACATAAACCGGCAGAGTGGTCTCTAGGCAGCCCAGATGTGCCACCTGGCATGCAAAGTTCTCATGTGGGCTCAATTGCACCTTCTCTTGTTACGCGCGGTTCACCTCCTGAGTGCTATGAATTGAGGCACACTCCTATACAGCCTGTGTGGGCCTGTGACTCGCCCCATCCTGCTCACTATGTGTCTATGTAGTTATAATGAGGCCGGTGTGGACACTTGCCCTCCCTTATGGTTTGGTGAGTGCATTCAGCCTGTTCTGTTGAACGTACAGCACTGTGTTGAGAGGCTGTGTTGTACACGTGTTCTCAATTGGTGAAAAAGAATGAAAGGTTATGGTACATAACCCAGGTTCTCTGAAGGAGGATACAAGATGCCACCTGGCTTGCTTACTTATTTTCCCCACTGCACATCCTGAAAACTGATTAAACACATCACACACTAGGCCTAAGTGGTAGGCCTACAGTTTAGGCTTAGTACCCTATAGTTTATATGCATACCAACAGTGTCTGCTTTTGCAGCCTTTAATAGTCTTTTATCTCATTTACAGCCCATGAGATGAATCTTTCAACTCAAACCCAAGAGCCTGTACTGTACAGTCCAGTGCCCCACACCTCTCTCTGCTGTATGGTGGGCAATGATGGGCAGGTCTGCTATACTGCACTGAGCTACTTCATTTGCTGAAGGGCCAGGAATCATGCAGTGATGTTGCCGGTGATATAGTCACCTGTAGTCTGTGCATGGCTCCTAATGGGTTTGAATAGACGTGGTTGTCCTGTGTCCTGTGTCCTCTGTGATGTTTATTATCCTCTCACATGTTGACATGTATGTTCCATTCTTTTAGTGTCAGAGGCCATGGGGGACACATCACCACTGCTCAGCTGTACTTTACGTAGGCAACTACTCCTTTTTAAATCTTTTTGATTCGTTCAGGTCTATCTTGTTTCAACTTCAACTAGAGAGTGAAGGCATTGAAATCAAAATGCAATTATTATTATTATTATTGTCATCAGATTGCCAGGCTGGCACTAATCAGGGTCTGAATGAGTAGTTCACGCCAACTCGGATGATCAATGGCATCTCCCATCTACCTGATACTACACTTAAAGTCAGGCTATTTCCTTTTCATAGGATGTCTGTGTGAAGCATGCTGTCTCACCATTGGGGCCTCACTCACCTGACTCCTTTCATCTGTAGTACCAGAAAATTACTATCAATAATATGATTCCCTAATGATCAATTCCGTCACTTTATATAGCAGTAGCTTCAAAGCTAATTGTGGTCAGCATATCCATTGCAGAGATTACAATTGGTAAGTGCCAGTTTATTTACTTTAGTTGTACTAAAGTATTTTAATATAGTAACACTTTAGATTAGGGTACACATATTTACCATTAATTAGCATCTTATTACCATGCAGAGTAATAACATACTAGCCATTTGTTAGTCCTTACAAGTCACTTATTAATACATTACTCTACATGAGCTTATTCTACCCATCCATAATGGCCACAGTGCATCATTTTCTGTTGCTATCCCAAGGTGCTCAGTACCTGCAGAACTGCCCAATACAGAAGTACTGGGAGTAATGGGAGTTCTTACCTTGTACCTGATGATCTGGGGCTTCCTGCCATGCCCACAAGGGGGAGTCTGTCCTCAGGACCCTCTATTACTCATGGATCTGTATTGTTGTCCTCTTCCTCCTCAGCTGGTTTATTGCTAGTAAGAAAATGCATGTTAGTTCTAGAGGATAATTCCATGTCAATTCAACTAATGTGTCCCACTCGGCCCCTTCAGAATTGGCTGATTCTATGATAATATGTGCCCAAACATCTCAAAGGAAGGTCTGCAGAATTTTAGAATTTCAAATATTTGTATGAGAATTATGCATAAGAATGCAACCACCCCCTATCCCCCTGGGAGCATTTATTTTTTGTCAACTTTAGATTATGATTTCACCATAAGTATTTGAGATTCAAGCACATTCAAGGAGTATGTGAGATTCAAAGTCCAGGTGAAGCCTTTTCACACCTACTGACCCTATAGTCCTGTGCATCCGTTGTGATACTGTAACAACGGACAATCTGTGGTGTCCTAAAATATTAAAAAGATCTGGGCCTGGTCCGCACAAGATCTGGATTGGTTTAGGATCTAATCTGTGGGCTGTTATTGTGAGTCTGTTTCCCAAAACCATAGATGCTAAGTTTGTATGCTGTTGGCTGTTTGCACTGTAATTGTCCATTTCCAACTAAGTAAGTTTTGTTAGCGACCATGGTGATGGGAAACTGACACTGTGGCCCAACACTCTAAAAACACATTGTAAACACACACTCTGAAAAGAACATAATCAAAGACTGAGTGTGTGTGTCTGATTACAAACTTTAAAAAATGATTCTGATGACACTTTTTGTAAAAGCACATTCAAATTCACACTCTAAAACATTCTTAATACACATTTCAAAAAACCCTTTGGCAACAGACTCTGAAAGCTCTCTGTGGAAAACACTCTGAAAACACACTCTGAGAGCATGCTTGTGTGCCAGCATTGGCTAAACACACACTCTTCCTGCCAAGACAGCAGGGATCAGGAGGTGGTGATTAAGGACAATCAGATGCTTTTCTGCTAAGCAGCTTCCACTGGCCTCAGTGACATATTGTGTGAGTCTTTAGAACTGATGCTACCATTACCCTCAATCAGTCATTTATTCACCATGTCTGGACTGCGTTGCATGGCCTGGATCGACCAGCTCTACTCAATTTGTGAAGAGACTTTTGCCAGGTTTGACTGAGAAACCTGTTCAATACAGCACATAGTGGACACATCCACATTCCCATCCTTTGATTGCTGAATCGGCTCGCCATCCTAGGGCCCAACAAGACAATTAAAGGGACGCTAGGCAAGTTCTTATG
>JAIFZK010000009.1:24535000-24537500 GCA_027481765.1 Tenualosa thibaudeaui | reverse complement strand
CTCAAAGGAAAATACAATACAGTACTTTAACCATAGACCACAATGTAGATGCCCCATCCTGGATAAGCACTTGTGATTGGCTCCTGGATTTTTGGCAAATTAGTAATAAACTGCAATGTCCTCATGGCCAGACGGAGCTGCGGAGCTAATTTATATGTGCTAGCGGTGCTGAGTTTTTACCCAGCCTACTATGGAGAAACTGTGGAAACATTACAATAGTGACACCATGGACACACAGACAAGGATCAAAGATCAAGGAGTTTATCTGTCACATACATGGAAATGCTAATGTAAGACATGTAGTGGAATTGCATAAATTACAGTATTGGCTGAATAAAAGAGAAAAAGAAAGACACAGAAAAAGTAAATAAATGGGCTTTAGTCCATATGGATCCATGTAGCCTACAGACCCAGACATGGCTAGTCAGTTTGTATCCAGCACCCTCCAGAGACACTGGCTGCTTTGAAGTCAGGACGGAGGAGTGGCGTCACACATGGGATAAGCTATCATCTTCAGCCAAGTGGTTATGGAGATGGCATCACTTGGCCCACCCATGTGAGAATGCAGACCACCGCACAGCCAAAATGATCGGTAGGCAGGGCCGCCTTCCTTGGAACCTGCCCAGCAGAACGCAGCCCTCTGCAGGCACATGGCCCCCACTTCAGCCACGAGTGAACGATCCTCACCACGAGTGAACGATGCTCACCACTCTCATGCTATTTGGACAACGGTCCTGTCTGGTATTTTGCTGTCAACAGGCTGCCAATCTTCAGTGTTTCTCACTGTTCACTTCATCTCTGCCAAGTGGTTGGTTCTCAGTGGAAATATCCACCTTCTCTGTGACAACACAGGAAGACCCAGCCTGGCGCTACTGGACAGGTAGCTCTTCCAATTACAGCTCAGCATTAGACACAAGTTACATACCATAACGCATGTGCTGAAATTCACCTAAATGTATTTTCTCGAGATCCTTTTGACTAATTTTGCTCATTCTTGGTATACAGGTCTTAAGATTTCACGTCAGTACGATCAAGGTGGAATGGAAGGGAATGGATGTTAGACTTTCTCAGACGTCCCACTAGTGGACAGTGTAACTGTGTCCCCATCTCCACTTTTTGACCCTTGACCTCCACACAGTGACACCTCACACATGTTGCTCTGAGAAGATCAGATCACTCTGCCTGTGAAATGGCTGGGTTCCTTTGGCGCCGCCGAGGGGCTCACTGACACCCAGCCAATTGTCCACCGGCAGGTGTTTCCTGTGGGGCGTTATGAAACATGACAGGCGTAATCACGCTAAGAGCCCCATCTTCAGTCGCCCTCGCCTCGAGCACGCTCTGTCACAAGCTGACCCACCGCCCTGCCCGTATCCTCTCCGCCCGCTCAGGAGAGATGACACCATGATGGATGACACTGACTAACTACGGCAGCGCAGTGTTATTGCCAAGGTGTCGCTCTTGTTATTTTCGACCGCTCCTCAACAACGCTGAAATAGATTTGGCAATTCCTATGCTGCCATCATGCCATTAGATAACAGATTTTCTCAAGCTGTGAGAGGATCACCCCAGGCTGTGATATTGCCCAACCTGCAGCCAGTCCATTTCTCCTCCCCCATACATATCATAATAGCTGATGACATTACTGTCTGCCCGGCTTAAGTGTGTGACAGCATCCCCGACTGGACAGGATTTTGCAACCCTGGTCCGCACAAACAGGATTGTATGTGTATGTGCGTCCATATTTGTTTTTGTGTGTGAGAGAGTGTATGTCTGTGTGTGTGTGTGCCTGATATATTTACCTGCAGAACAGATTGGGAGGAGCCCAGTCGCCTGGGGAGGTGTGTGTGTGTGTTTGTGTGTATGTGTGTGTGTGTGTGTGTGTGTGTGTGGGGTGGAGTTGCCCGAACAGCAGCTACAAATCTGCCATATATTCGCTTCAGCAGCAGTTGCGAACCTCAGCAGGAGCTCCTTGGTGTCTCGGGGAGTTGCACTTTGTTTTTATATATATTTACTCATTTATTTATCTATTTATTATATATAATTTTATAATATATTTGTTGGTTGGTTTCTTTCATCGCTCACTTTTGGAGGTAGTAGGGAAGTGTTTGGACTTTTCTGTTGTTAAAGTGACAAAACAACCCTGCATAAGACGATTAATCGTCAGGATGAGCCAAATGATTGCAGATGCTTTTGTAAAAAGAGCCTGGAATTAAGGGATTAGGTGGCCAAGTTCAACCAGCACGGAGAAAAATAAGAAAGAGGATCAGTGCGTGAGTGTGTGTGTGATGAGAGATGAGAGAGAGAGAGATGCATGACATTAGAATAAGGACAGCCAGTAGCAGAGCCAGTATTAAAAACAAAATGAGTGAGAGAGAGAGAGGGAGAGAGAGAGATAAAGTATACATGTGAGTGTGATTAAAACAGAGAGAGAGAGATGCTGCATGAGAGAGCGAGTATGTGTGTGTGCATGTGTGTGTATGCGTGTGAGAGAGTTAGAGAG
>JAIFZK010000009.1:24522500-24532500 GCA_027481765.1 Tenualosa thibaudeaui | reverse complement strand
ACATACATATATACATATGAATCAGGTGTAGTGGGTTCCTTTCGTGCCGCCATGGATTTAAATCTGACATTACAATCGCCGTTGAAATTTGAGCTGAGCAGTATGATACATGATGGTCTAGGCTGTAGGCTCGCCTTTGACACTCTCCTTCACTAGGTAGGAACTTGTTCAAGTTTAAACTCTATAAACCTATATACCCGTATATACCCATATAAACACATATTATGAATATGAGCTAATATTTCTGTAAAGTACAAATACATTTTTCATCTACAAAGCAGTACAGCAGTACAAAGCACACCCATTTTTCTTGGTGCAATAGCAGAATGAAAGTAATAGAGAGCACCTGTTAATTGCTCTACATCTGGGCCTATCATAAAAGTAGCCTATTAAGTATGATAAAAATTTCAGCATTCCTAACTATCCATATATGGACCTATTATTGTAATTTTCCATCCCTGAATGCAGTGTGAAAGTATCCTCTGCTGACTGGAACTGCTTGACTGGATTGTGTGGATTCATATTAATCACTTACACTAATAAATAAAATCTCTGCCTAAATCGCTGACTAATTTGCTCAAGTAATTAGTTCATTTAATTTTTAAGCTAACAACAATAATTGTCATTATTGTTATTCAGTTATCCACAACCCTTCCTGGATCCAATCACCAGCTACACTCCGACACATCCACTCAGGGTGCAAGCTGAGCCTCTCACAAAGACGTTACATCTGGAGACACAACCAAGTGCTTAAGTCACTTGCAGTGACCCTGGAAAGCAGGAGCACCACCATCATCAATGCCTCCACATCCAGACAGACCAACTTAAGTATGTCAACATCATTCATCATTCATGCAGGGGGAACAAAGACAACACAAGATCCCATCATTGACCAGATTGGTAGAAATGGAGCTGGTACTAACATAGGAAGCCTTTGAGAAGAAAAAGCTCAAGGAAAAGCTCAGGAACAGCAAGGCTGGAATGCAAATCAATCCGGTGGAGGTTGGATGTCGGGGCTTTGTTGCGACCTCTACGGTGAGACTAATGAAGGACCTGGAAATCAGCCGACAGGCCTTACGCCAGGCTGCCAAGGATCTAGCAAGGGTGGCAGAGTGGAGCAGCCAATGGTTGTGGCTGAAGAGAAATCACCCTACCTGGTCTTCCAAATAAGGAGACTGGACAAATGCAGAGTGGGGTGGATCTGGGACACCTAGATCCACTGCTGAGCCTCCTAGAGACGCAATGGGCATTGTCAGTGAAACGTTGATGAAAGTAGGAGCCCACTTGACAACCCCAATGATCTGTTTGTCTTGTCTCTTCTTAAAACACCTCACAGTGCACAACCTCATCTGGAATACAGTGTAAGTGGACTTGTTCATGATTGGCCTCTGTGGCGGCACATGCTGATCCACGAGGATTCCAGGTACAGCATGCAGCTGCCACAGGCCAATCGAGACAGGTCGGTGCGCTAGTCCCAACAACAAGGTCATCAACAACAGATGGCCTCAAAGCAACACAACATAGTCCCTTCAATAGGCACACTTTCAGTGAGTAGGAATATTGCTGAGTGAATCATAAACAGCCCCAGCAACATCAAGAAAAAACAGTCAAACACAGTCAAAAACACAGTCAAAGTGGATCACTATGGCAGCATATGTTGTGCTGTGAATGAGTGCCTTTACAGATCCTGGGCACAGCATGCAGCAGCCACAAGCCACCTGAATTATGTCAGTGGATCAGCACCAACTACAGGCACTCAACGGAAAACACAGTAAAAGTAGAAGCCTCTTAACAACCCTGATGTTGTGTCTGTCCAGTTTTCTCAAAAACAGCCGAGAAACAGTGCAAGTCTTAAGGTATGCGGTCAGGTGTAAGCCTCAGGGAAGAAAACAGCCCTGCCTTGCACCTAGGAACCTTGGATTGTTAACATCACATCCTGTTGAATTGAAATCTGTAGGCATCAAGCCATTCACTTGCATATTCACTCATTCATTCATTCATTCATTCATTCATTCATTCATTCATTCATTCGTTCACTCATTTGTTTATTCAGACAATTAGCCTCTAAAGTCATATGTATATAATATGCCATGATGTCATTCATTCATTCATTCATAATTCCTTCATAGAACTTGTTTTGAAACTCTTGGGGAAGTTGCAGATGGTTCCCTCCATTCCGAGTGCACCGCACCACACGGCCCTCTGGGATATGTAGTGCTGGTGCTGTGGAGGCAGATGGAGAGGAAGCAGACTGTGTTTGTCCTTCCTGCTGGTTCCCACCACTCAGCTGCAGCTGTGCAACCCATTACAAAGCTGTGGAGCACCCACACAACACTGGGTTTAAAGGAGAAATGTGTCATGAATCAGTCAATAGACATGTTTTTCAAGGTTAGTGAATGCTGTCTGAAAAAAAAGATATTTGATGCAACATAGACCAAATAACGAAACAATAACTAATGTTAACTGAATGGGGCATAGCAAAATGAAACTGAAAGTAGATTGTTGTATCATATTTTTTCATTCTTTTTCCTACTGACAGCACTTGGTGACCTCAAACAATAAGGCTTTGAATTGATTCACACCGGATTTCTCCTTTAACACACATAGCACAACACACACACACACACCTGTATACACCTGTCCAGTGCTCTGTGGTTCCCATCACAATAGAAATCACGTTTCACAGAATTTCACAGGATGTGATGTCACAGGGAGGAACTTGTCTATGATTGATAGGTTACAACACAAATACAGCTGACCATTTAGGTTTCATTATTCAGTTCAGAGTTTGTAGGTGACTCTGTCCTGTCAGCTGGTCTCTGTCACTCTCCTTTACTCTATCGTTCATTCACTCATCTTCCTCCCTTCTCTATCACCCCCTTTCTGCTTGTTTTCATTTTCCTCATACAGCCCCCCAATATCCCCCCTTCTCTACTTCTGGTCTCATCCTCACAGCTGTGTTCATTCTGCACATTGCATGAGGAGACGGTGGATGACGACCCAAAGCGTTACAGGCCCTATAGCTTACTGTCAGCTTCACACATACATATACACACAAACGCACACTTGTTAGCACACACAAACATACACACACACACACATCTCACTTGCATCCCAGCTGAGGATTTTTCCACTAATTAAATTAATGGGGTTTCTAAAAAGTCATCCCGTCACACTCTCTCTCTCTCTCTCTCTCTTTTCCTAACACTGCCGCAGACAGGCAGCGTGTTTTGTGCATAATTTTATTTTTTCACTCTGTTTGATGCCGCACCCCAGAGTGTTTGCACCCATCTCCCGTGCTCAGTCTCTCTAATGACAGCGCTCCGCTATGCTGTGCTGCACTGCTCCACTTCCGCTCCTCCTCTCCGTGTCTGTGCCGCTGTGCTGTGGGGGAATCAGCCAGCGCGACAAACCATCTGTCTGTCGTGGGGTGGTGTGGAGAGGATGAGGAGGAGAGGAGGAGTGTGGTGCAGACACCAACAGAGGGGGCTGTGATCAGCCATGCGTTGCCTTCTATGTCATTAAAACTTGGGTGTTTTTTGGCTGGAACTCGGAGGCGAGACAAGGGAAAGCGACGGCGGGAAGTCTCAGACAATGGTTCCCAAAGCCCCAAATCGACCCCCAGTGGACCCATGTCTGACTTTTTAAGTCACATGCACACACACACACACACACACACAAAGACCAGGCCCTTGCCAACTGGGACCATCCCTCTCACTTACATACACACAAAATCAGAACCCAGCACTTCACTCAACTGGGCCTGTCTCACTCTCTCTTACGCACACACACAAATCCCTGCATTCAACCCCAGCTGGACCTGTCTTTCTTTCTTTCTCTCTCTCTCACACACACACACACACCCCTGCATCCACCCCAACTGGGCTTGTCTCCTAAGGCACTATTAGTTCAGCATGATCAAGCACACTCCTCGACTATTATTTAAGTGGTCTGAAGACACACACGAAAATAGTAGTTCAATCCACCAATAACACCTCTTTTTATCCCAAACAACCTACATTCCTACAGTAAAGTTAGCACGGGCAGGCGTATGTACGTTTGTTAGTGTACTGATGCTTGTAGTATGGTGACCAGATATCTCCGATTTCCAGGGATAGCCCCTGTTTTTGGACATCTGTCCCCAGGAAAATACAAGAAAACCCACTTTCCCGATTTCTAAAGCTAAAGCATGACTTATTTGAATGATATTTACTGTTGAAATAGGAATGTCCCCAGTCTTCAAGGAAAATTCAGGGAAATTTCATCTCAGAGGTCTGGTTACCTTAGCCTGTAGTCTTGTGGTCCCACACCTGTGGTGTGTTTCTGGACACCTTAGCCTGTAGCCTTGTGGTCCCACACCTGTGGTGTGTTTCTGGAAACCTTAGCCTGTAGCCTTGTGGTCCCACACCTGTGGTGTGTTTCTGGACCTGTGGTGTGTTTCTGGAACCTTAGCCTGTAGCCTTGTGGTCCCACACCTGTGGTGTGTTTCTGGAGTCTTGTGGTCCCAACCTGTGGTGTGTTTCCCTAGCCTGTAGCCTTGTGGTCCCACACCTGTGGTGTGTTTCTGGAGCCTTGTGGTCCCACACCTGTGGTGTGTTTCTGGAAACCTTAGCCTGTAGCCTTGTGGTCCCACACCTGTGGTGTGTTTCTGGAAACCTTAGCCTGTAGCCTTGTGGTCCCACACCTGTGGTGTGTTTCTGGAAACCTTAGCCTGTAGTCTTGTGGTCCCACACCTGTGGTGTGTTTCTGGACACCTTAGCCTGTAGCCTTGTGGTCCCACACCTGTGGTGTGTTTCTGGAAACCTTAGCCTGTAGTCTTGTGGTCCCACACCTGTGGTGCGTTTCCAAACACCATCATTGCTAATTCACCGACTCCACCTCCTGAAAAGATACTATAG
Source organism: Tenualosa thibaudeaui (assembly GCA_027481765.1). Classification (NCBI taxonomy): domain Eukaryota; kingdom Metazoa; phylum Chordata; class Actinopteri; order Clupeiformes; family Clupeidae; genus Tenualosa; species Tenualosa thibaudeaui. The sequence continues at coordinate 24,527,602 of JAIFZK010000009.1, read as the reverse complement.
TCTACCATTCTCAACCACACTGATCAAACGGACTGGACTTTGGTGATCAAGTGTACTCAGGCACAGTACGAATAGACTAGTGTGGGTGTGTGTGTGTATGTATGTGTGTGTGTGTGCATGTATGTGTCTCTTGTTTATTTCATGGCACTGAGATAGAAAGGAACAATGAACTTGTGTTTCCAGGACAAAGGACCCATTCGGCGACCAACAGAGATGAGGTCAGATTGAATATCAACAAAAACAAACAACTCCTGCAGCTGGAAGAGTAAATACAAGGCTGCCTAACTGCCAGTACAGTTTATTAGGAGTTTACAAAGTAGGAAGTACCGTTAGAAATCTCAGTGCGATCAATGATCAATGTGACTGACCAGGCTGAACCAGTGATCTCAGAGATCCTACAAAGTTGCAATCCTTACAGCAGTGAGGTTGAAGACATTCCTCAGTAGAGAAGTGTGTGTGTGTGTGTGTGTGTGTGTGTGTGTGTGTGTGTGAGCCTCACTTCGCAAAGTGGCTGAGGCTTGTTAAACCAGACAATGTCAGATGTGCAAACACAGGTCACAAAATAAGTCAGACTGTTTTAGATGTAGATAGATTACTGTACAATTCCAACTTTAATGCAGTAGTCCATAAAGAATGAAGACCAATGGCTATCCCATACAAACAGTGGCTCTTTTCCCCCCATCTTTTCAAATCTTCTGTCAAAGAGTGTCACCACCACATAAGCATTTGCAATGAGCATGGAAAATGAGATTCATCATTTTTGTCGTCACACTCTCTCCCACATGCTCACTCTCTCTCTCTCTCTCTCTCTCACTCACACACAAACACGTACACACTTAAACACACACACATATATATACACACACACTTATACACACACGTACAAGACCCATTTTTGATCTGTTTTTATCTGAGTGTTTTAAAAATAACTTTGTTGAATTTGAACTCCAACCAACACGAGGTAAAAATGATCCTGTCCTTTGTAGACCAGGCCCCAATCCTCTGTCCAGTGATTTTTACACAATAATATAAGCACACTTGGAAAGTTTAAAAAACAGTTCCCTTTAAAGCCTTTATTCTTTATCAAATAGTACAACATAGAAAACCAAACACACACACACACACGCACACACACACACACACACACGGTCATGAATAAGCAAAAGAGTAGAGGAATGACAATGTTTCACAGACATGCATTCAGGAGTGAAGAATCACAAGAGAACGGTGCGTGTGTGTGTGTGACACATTGAGAAATACACACCACCACCCACAAGCAGATACACACTAGTATACACACTAGTGTACGACAAGCATGCAAACTGAAAGACTTTCCTATCACACACAGACATAAACACTCAAGAATCTAACAGTGGCCTACCATTCTTTGTGTAAGTGTTTGTGTGGTTGATAAGTCTGTGTGTTAGTGAGCAAGTAGGGGTGTGTGTGTGCTTCATGGCCTTGTGCTTCTTAGGGGCTGATTAAGTGATTGTATAAAAAACCCTTGGCTTTATATTGAGATGGTACAGGGAGACCAGGAGTGTTTTGAAGTGTGACACTCCAGAGACTCCTGACTGCAGCATATGGTGTGTGTGTGCGTGTGTGTTATGCATCAAGTTGTGTGTGCTTGATTCTGGCTATACTTGTGTTTATGTGTATGTAGGGGTGTGTGTGCTGTGTGGTAATGTCACTGTGTACTTGTGCTGTATCATATGTGTCTGCTTCATAAGTCAGTGTGTGTTTGAGGTGTACAATGTAGCTGTGTCTGTGTGTGTGTATGTGTGTTCCTTCTAAAATGATTGTATACTTTGTGCTGTAATCTCTAAGTGCAGGGAATTTGTCAGCCTACTCTAACCCCTGTGCATTGAAGAGTTCTATGTGTAGGGAGAGCCGGGAGATTGAATGTGTTCAGCAGGACAAGTGCAAATGTGTGTATGTGTGTGTCTGTGTGCAAGTGAGGACTTTTAATGTGTGTAGTGAGGCAAGTTCAAGTATCTGTGTGTGTGTGTGTGTGTGTGTGTGTGTGTGTGTGTTTGCATGTGTGCAGTAAGTATTTGAGAGCTGCTGCCTCTATAACGTCTTCTGAAAAGATGAAAAGTAGCTGATATACTGAATCCGAAGACACCAAAGGTCGTCCTTCACCTGTGCAGCAGAGATCAAAGCTGTAAACACTTGACTCTTGTGGTTCGTCCCCAAAACATGACTCTCTAATGACTCCCATCTCCAACCCGAAGAAGACCGAGGGGAAATCATATCAGTCCAGTCCTGTGATGCTGTGGCATCATTACCCTCTACACTCCCACGTATGGAGAGAACAAACTCCCAAACATATTAAAGTAATGAAAGGCAGTTTCATGAGATCCAATTAAGCTTTAGGGGTGTTTTTTTTTTAATAAGGGGAACACTTTTAGAGTTGATTAACCGTGGTTGCAGAGAGAGAGGAGTGGTGGGGGAAGAGTAATAACCTTAAAACAATATCACAGTTTAGTCATAACAACCCCCCTCCCAAATTTCAACCCCCTAACCCCCCCCCCACACACACACACTACTTCCAACTTCGCCCACTAATGCTACGCAAATGCGACAACACTCAGACAATAACTCCTTCACGTGTTGCCTAGCAACAAGAAGCACTAAAAATACAAACTGCGCACACTCTCTCTCTGTGTCTCTCTGCCTGGTACTAATGTATAAGGTACATGTACCAAAATACCCACAGTTATTAAAAATCCACTGAGGGCTTGGATCCCTCCCAAAGATGAGTTTCCACCACACAACCCTCCTCCAGGGAAGAAAGGGTCGGGCCAGCAGGATCAGCGTCACCCCCCACCCCCGCAGCAACGAGAGACGCAGCAACAGGTCTCCGTTCTCCTGCAAGCAGGAAGAGCATATTTATGGATCTGAGCCTACGCAATCCCTTCCAAGAGCTCTACAGACAAACGTACATGCGTGTATCTGTGTGTGTGTGTGTGTGTGTGTGAGTGACTGTGAAGAATCACATCAACCACATCTGTGCTTTTTTCAGTTTGTAAACTGTCATTTGTTTAAGCACCACCAAGTGTTTTTAAAACATTACCCTGTGCACACCCTAGTCAGAGGGTTTCAGATGACACTTTAGTAGCTATAATAACTCTTGAAGTAAGCTTTCAAGAGTGCCAGGATTCTTGCAAAATGCCTGTAAATTAGTGTGTTGTCAGCAACCAACCATAGAACTTGCACCCCAGCACCCAAAACAACACTGAACACTGAACACTGAACACACTGAGACAGGAGAGTGAACCACCACACCATCCATGTATTTACAGATGGCAGCCACCCTTAGTATAACCCAGAATCTACTGTATTTGAAATCAACTTCTCTTCCTTTTCTCTTCATCTCTCCTCTCCCTCTCTCTCAGTTCAAGCTGTGTGCAAGGCAGCAGAGGCTTCAGAGAGACATGCTGTCGTGGCGTGTCACTTCCTGTGCCCTGAAAACAGCTGTGCCTGGCGGGCAGCACAGATGGCATAGGAAGAAGAAGAGGGGATGAGATACCCTCAGGGCACCAGTTATACAACACCTCCCTTCTCAGGCAAACTGCACCAGCAAACTAGCAGACCAGCAAACACATGGGCAAAGAAAGGGAGAGGGAGAGGGAGAAGGGGAGAGAGAGAAATGCAAGGATTTTAAGGTAGAGATGGAGGTAAAGTTTGAGAGAAGGGCAGAGAAGGAAGACATGAAAGTAGAGTGAGAAAAGAACAAAATAAGGAGAGGACCAAAAAGGCCTCTTACTGATGATGGGCCTATAATGATGTAAGAGAGAGGCCTATTATGATGTAAGAGAGGGGCCTATAATGGTGCAAGAGAGGGGCCTATAATGATATGAGAGAGAGGCCTATTATGATGTAAGAGAGGGGCCTATAATGATATGAGAGAGGGGCCTATTATGATGTAAGAGAGGGGCCTATAATGATATGAGAGAGGGGCCTATAATGATATGAGAGAGGGGTCTATAATGATGTAAGAGAGAGGCCTATTATGATGTAAGAGAGAGGCCTATTATGATGTAAGAGAGGGGCCTATAATGATGTAAGGGATGGGCCTATTATGATGTAAGAGAGGGGCCTATAATGATGTAAGAGGGGCCTATTATTATGTAAGAGAGGGGCCTATAATGATATGAGAGAGGAAGCAATAATGATATGAGAGAGGGACCTATTATGATGTAAGAGATTGGCCTATTATGATGTAAGAGAGGGGCGTATAATGATATGAGAGAGGGCCTATTATGATGTAAGAGAGGGGCCTATAATGATGTAAGATGGGCCTATTATGATGTAAGAGAGGGGCCTATAATGATGTAAGAGAGGGGCCTATTATGATGTAAGAGAGGGGCCTATTATGATGTAAGAGATTGGCCTATTATGATGTAAGAGAGGGGCCTATTATGATGTAAGAGAGGGGCCTATAATGATGTAAGAGGGGCCTATAATGATATGAGAGAGGGGCCTATTATTATGTAAGAGAGGGGCCTATAATGATATGAGAGAGGAAGCAATAATGATATGAGAGAGGGACCTATTATGATGTAAGAGATTGGCCTATTATGATGTAAGAGAGGGGCTTATAATGATATGAGAGAGGGGCCTATTATGATGTAAGAGAGGGGCCTATAATGATGTAAGAAGGGCCTATTATGATGTAAGAGAGGGACCTATAATGATGTAAGAGAGGGGCCTATAGTGATGTAAGAGAGGGGCCTATTATGATGTAAGAGATTGGCCTATTATGATGTAAGAGAGGGGCCTATAATGATATGAGAGAGGGGCCTATTATGATGTAAGAGAGGGGCCTATAATGATGTAAAAAGGGCACTGTGAGAGATAGATAGATAGATAGATGGATAGATTGATAGACAGATAGAGAGAGAGAGAGAGAGAGAGAGAGAGAATGGCATGTATATGGCCCAAGCTTGTTGCCTGCGTGTCTCTCTGCCTATGTGTGTGCTTGTCTGTGTCCTGGTCCAGTAGCCGTGCTTCAGCAGCTGGAGGTGCTGACTGACTGCCATAAAGCCTAATGGCTGCACCTCATGCCCTGCTAACATGTAGTTAACAGGCACATAAGC
>JAIFZK010000009.1:24512500-24520000 GCA_027481765.1 Tenualosa thibaudeaui | reverse complement strand
AGACACTTTTCTTCATTTCAACTTTCAACTCTCTTTCGCTCTCTCTCTCCTCTCCCATTTTCTCTTCTTCATATCCTCCTCTCAGGTCTTTTTCCAATATTTCTTTCATTCTTTCTTCCAAACTTTCCATCTCCAATCATCCCATCAATCTTTCTTTTCCACTCCTCCCCTCTTTCACTCTCATCTTCACACTCTCTCTCTGCTCTCTCCCTCCCTCCACCCATTCCTCTCTCTCTCTTCTGTTCCGACTCAAACTCCAGACCCTGACACACTTCACCTTTATCTCTCCACTGTCTCTCCCTTCCTCCCTCTCTCTTTCCCTCCAGCCATCCCTACCTACCTCTCTCTACCTCTCTCCCTCCCTCCATCCATCCATCCCCCTCTCTCTCTGTCACCCTCCCTCCCTCTCCATCTCTGCTCCGACTGCCTCCACCTCCCCTGTCTCAGAAGCTGGGCATGTAGCAGTAGGTCTCCAGAGAGGCCAGCATGATGTAGATGAGCCAGAGGGAGATGAAGAGGAGAGATGTGAGGAGCTTGGCGCTCCGCGGCCCCCCCAGCTCTCCGCCTGAGACGCCGGGTCGCCGTCGGTACAGCAGCACCATCACACACAGCAGCGCCAGGATGGTGAAGAGTGTCACGGAGAAGGCCAGCGAGCCCGGAGGCACCCGGAAGGGCTTGTTCTGGGTGTGCCAGTAGATGGCGGCGATGGTCCAGGCAACACCGATGCCCAGGAACACGTTGACCGCATTGCTGCCCGTCACGTTGCCAATGGACGCGTCAGCGTACTGGTCCTGGATGGCTGCCACCTTACTGGCAAAGGTATCTTAGGGAGGGAGGGATAAGAGAGAGGGGTGGAGGGAGATAGAGAGGGAGGGAAAATCAGGGGGAAAGTGGAAAGGCATAGATAGATAGATAGATAGATAGATAGATAGATAGATAGATAGATAGATAGATAGATAGATAGATAGATAGATAGATAGATATAGCATAGCATAGATAGATAGAGCATAGATGGGGTGAGAAAAGGAGGAGAAAGACCAAAATAGCAAAAAGGAATTAGGAAAGGAGAGGTGGAGAGACAGAGAGGGAGAGAAAGAAAAGGAGTGAAAAGGGAAATTTGAAAAGAAAAGTGAAAAGGAAGAGAAAGACAGCAACAGTCAAAAGAGTGAAAACATTCAAAATTCAAGAAGCTTTGCTGTCTCATACATGACAGAAAATAGTCTTGGTTGTAATGCTCCAGAGGCTGTGGGGTTAGGGGAATGTAAAATAATATTTAATACGTTTACTTGTCCATGTTTAAGATAGGCAAACCAAAGGAATCTAAATACAGAAGGTAATTTAGAAAGGCGACACGTAACTGTAGCAAACCCTCTTTGGTAAGTGTGTCTCCAATGAAACCTTTTAGCAGAGGTCCAATTACCTCACTGACATTTGGATTCAAGTACTTATTAGCCCAGTTTTATCAGCGTGGAGATCACCTGGATGAGAGTAATTATGGGAGTATTGTACGGCACAGCAGGTATTTACCACCTGCTCTAATTAGCACCAGACTAGTTCTGCCTCGGGGCGACACCCTAAGAGCAATTACTGTATCTGCAGGCAACACAATACAAGACACTGTCTACAAGACCACTGAGAGAGAGAGCGAGGGGGGAGGGGGGGAGAGAGGGAGAGAGAGAGAGAGAGAGGGGGAGAGGGAGAGAGAGGGAGGAGAGAGAGAGGGGAGAGAGACAGAGAGAGAGGGAGAGAGAGGGGAGAGAGAGAGAGAGAGAGGGGGAGAGGGAGGAGGGAGGGAGAGAGAGGGGAGGGAGAGAGAGAGAGACAGAGAGAGAGGAGAGAGAGGGGGGGGAGAGAGAGAGAGAGAGATGGACAGGGGATTATATTCTATGTTGTTTGGAGTGAAAAGCTCAGTGGAGGTTGACAGCTTGACTCAAGTAAAGTGCAGTTACAGTCCACACTAGGGATGTGATAATTATTTGAGGTTGTGGTCTGGCTTATGTTATATGTGCTTATGTGTGCTGAGGTGTTTTTTTGCCCCCCTAAACTGTGCTCCCCATTGGAGCATAGTCTGGTGGTGCCTTTTGTTCTCCTCCTCTCTCCTCATGTTATGCTGTATTGTGCCTTTCATCCACCCCAATTTGGAACATTGGTAGAGCGTCTCTAGACGCAGCGACCTCTTGCTCTCCCCACCATAGGGGGAGTGAGAAATATATTTTGATTCCTTTGTATGTCTTGTACATGTGAAGAAATTGACAATAAAAGCTACTTATACTTATTAATCACAATTTTAAAAGTTGCAGTTAATTAATTACGAAAGCTCCCTTTAATCGTTATTTACATTTTACATTTACACCCATCACATTACATCAGCAGCACACACGTGTGCCCACCGGAAGCCACTACACGCAACTACAGTTGTTTAGCTGCAGGACTGCTAACATTATAAATGAGTCAGTAAATGAGTAAATGAGACTGTAAAATGATAAATCACCTGAGGGACAACCATCTGGCTTTATACAAATAAAGGTAATGTAGTGAAATGTAAACATTGACAACAATCTGGCTTTATACAAATAAAGGTAATGTACGATAACAGATATGTTACATCTTACAGTAACAAGTTACTTAATGCCATATTGAATATTAATGTAAACATTGCTCTCAATTATGTAACTTTGCTTATCGGTGAGAGCTGAATTGGTATGACATTCTCTGGGAGATAACGGTAGACTGGACTACAAGTGGGTTACTGAAGCATCAAGTCAGGTCATGTCAAAATAAATGTCAAAGACTGGCCTTTGTACTTTTACTGCCTATGGGTCCACAGTGCTGCTCACTGATTATCATGGCTGCTAACGTTTATTTTTGCAGCATGTAGCCTACATATGCAACATGAACTTTGATTACCCAGTGTAGCCTCCGTCTCTGTCAGTGGACATCCACTGCTTCCTTTTGTATGCACCAGTTGTAGGCTGACGTAACATGGAGTGTGTAGATTAGAAAAGAATTAGAACTGAAATTTGGCTTATTAAATATTCGTTCGCTCTCCTCAAAGACGACTTTAATAAATGAACTTATTTCTGATAATCAAATTGACATACTCTGTCTTACAGAAACCTGGCTAAAACCTGATGAATACCTCGCACTAAATGAAGCTACCCCCCTAGTCATCTAAATTATCACATACCACGTCGTTATGGCCGTGGTGGTGGAGTAGCCACAATTCACAATTCAATTCTCACTATGGCCCCTAAGCTTGATTATATTTTTAAATCTTTTGAAGTTCTTGTCCTTAACTTGATTCATCCTGATGGGAATGGTGCTAAACCCTTAACAATTGTAACATTATATAGACCTCCAGGCCCCTACACTGAATTCTTATCAGAATTCTCTGACTTCCTGTCCTCTCTAGTCATTAAAACAGAAAACATAATCATATTAGGTGATTTTAATATCCACATCGATGTTGCAAACGATAGCCTGGCAATTAGTTTCCAATCTCTGCTTGATCACATTGGCTTCTGCCAAAATGTAAACACACCTACACATCAAGGTAACCACACCCTTGATCTTGTTCTGACACATGGAGTACAAATAGAACAACTTACAACCCTACCTCAACACTCTACACTAACTGACCACTACTTATTAACTTTAAAAATCACATTAGACTATGTAGCACCTAACTCAGTCTACTACTACACTAGAAACATAACTCCCAAAACTACAGATGACTTCATAGCAAAAATTCCATCTCTCCTTGAGTCTCTGTTGAGCCAATATAGCCCTGTATTAGAAGGCTCTATGCCAAGCCCAACCCAAGTTGATCAATTAACTGACAGTGTTGTAAATGTACTATACTCCACATTCAACACAATTGCACCACTCAAAAAGAAAACTAGGAAACAAGAAAAAATTGCCCCATGGTATACCACACAGACTCGCTTACTGAAACAAGCTGCTCGTAGACTTGAAAGGAAATGGTATGCCACTAAACTTGAAGTGTTCCGCCTTGCTTGGAAAGATAGCTTAAAAGAGTACAAGACAGCACTTAACAATGCCAAATCAGCATATTATTCCTCACTTATACACAATAATAAAGATAATCCAAAATTCCTTTTAACACTATATCCCGTTTAACAAAAAGCAGGATTGAGGTGTCCCATTCCATTCCAATAAGTCTAAGCAGCAAGGACTTCATGGACTATTTTAATGACAAAATTGAATCTATTAGACTTAAAATAAACAACTCCCTTGTAACCTCAAATCCAGTTGGACCACATGTAATGGTTACAGCTAGCTCTAGTCAACCTGTAGCATACTTTGATTCATTCACACCCACCAATATATCAGAAATTACATCTTTGATCTCTTCAGCTAAAGCCTCAACATGCTTATTGGACCCTATCCCAACTGATCTTCTTAAGGCAGCTCTCCCTATATTGGCTGAGACGATTCTTAAAATTATAAATGACTCACTCATAGCTGGGCATGTCCCCAAATCTTTCAAGACATCTGTTATTAAACCATCAATTAAAAAACCAAACCTTGATCCTGATGTTCTTGCTAATTACAGACCCATATCTAACCTCCCATTTGTTTCAAAATTACTTGAGAAAATAGTCTCTAAGCAAATCTGTAGCTTCTTAAATGACAATAATATCCAGGAAACCTTTCAGTCAGGCTTTAGAACTAATCATAGCACAGAATCAGCCCTAGGTAAAGTCTTCAATGACCTCCTTATCGCATCTGATAATGGATATATATCAATATTAATCCTACTGGATCTTAGTGCTGCCTTTGACACTATTGACCATGGTATCCTACTACACAGACTTGAACACATGATAGGCATCAAAGACACTGCATTATCCTGGTTCAAATCATACCTCTCTTTGGTGCTACCAGTTTGTACACGCTCATAATGAGTCATCAACCCATACTAAAGTAAAGTTTGGTGTACCCCAAGGCTCAGTGCTAGGTCCCCTGATGTTCTCCCTGTACATGTTACCTTTAGGATCTGTTATAAGGAAACATGGTATTACTTTCCACTCCTATGCTGATGATACCCAGCTTTACCTTTCTATGAAGCCTAATGACTATATGCCAATGACTAAACTTGATGCATGTCTCCTAGACATCAAAACCTGGATGACTAATAATTTCCTTTGTTTAAATTCTGATAAAACTGAAGTTATGATGATTGGCCCTAAACAGCTGACCAAAACTCTACCCCATCACCAAAACTTACTCAGTGGCCTGTCACTGTCATGTAATGCAAAAGTTAAAGACCTCGGGGTAATTATTGACCAGGACCTCTCTCTAAATAGTCATGTAAAACACATTTCAAAAACATCTTTTTTCCACCTACGAAATATTGCTAAGGTTAGAAAGTTCCTATCCTTTGAGGATGCTGAAAAATTAATACACGCATTTATTACTTCCAGGCTCGATTATTGCAATGCTCTGTTCTCTGGGCGTAGCAATACTTGCATCAAAAACTAATACAAAATGGTGCGGCCCGAACACTGACCAGGACTAAAAAATATGAACATATCTCTCCTATACTTGCTTCCCTACATTGGCTCCCTATTAAAAGTCGAATTGATTTTAAAATACTCCTCCTAACCTACAAAGCCCTCAAGGGTGATGCACCAACATATATTAAAGACTTACTTGTCCCTTACCACCCTCCTAGAACCCTAAGATCCCAAAATGCTGGTCTCCTTGTAATCCCAAGAATATCAAAATCTACGATAGGAGGAAGAGCCTTCTGTTACCGTGCACCCCTCCTGTCTCCCCCCCCACATTCGACAAGCGGACACTCTCAATACCTTTAAGTCTAGACTTAAAACCTTCCTCTTTACTGTTTCCCATAGTTAGGGATGGTGCATGGCAAATCATCACTTCTCATGGGTCTTTTGGAAGGGACTGCCTCTGCTGTTGCCCCCACTTGCGAGGCATGGCAGCCACTGACCATCCCTGCAGTGGTGCTGGGTTGCCATGCATCATACCTTAGTTATGCTGCTATAGCCTAGTGCCGCCACACAACCTTCATGTGTCATGCCGTACAACTCTCTCTCTCTCTTTCAGCTCTCTCTCTATTTATATATGTGTGTGTGTGTATGTGTGTGTATTTATGTGTATATGTATGTGTATGTGTATGTATATATATATATATATGTGTGTGTGTGTGTGTATGTGTGTATGTGTATGTATATGTGTATATATATATATATATATGTATGTATATGTGTGTGTGTGTGTATTTGTATATATGTATATTTATGCGCATATAGGTATGCCCAAATTACTGCTTTCTGCTTTTTGCTTCTGATGTGCGAGCCTGGCCTAATTCACTATTTTCCTCTGTCCACAATTATCTTTGCTGAGTGTCATCCCTGCCTCATTCCGGCGGACTCCTCTCACCCTCCCCTCCTGAGTGGACTATAACCAACACTACGGGAGGCACATCTCACGACCGACTCCCCATCACAGAGGACCTTCCTGGACGCCGACGCTGGGCCCGACTCCCTTTCCTGAGGCTTTGTGATTGACCCCCCCTCACAATGGCGCTGTCAAATGGACCCCAAATGGACCCCCATGACCCATCTCATTCCTTTGAGTTTGTCACTATGCCTGGCCGCTGCTACATTGTCCAGCCATAATTCCTGATAACCACCTATAGACTGACTACCATGTATTGTAAGAGTGGGATAATACTCTATTATGAACTATTATGAACCTTAGCTAAAACCATAGGCAGCTTATAGTCTGTCATGATTACTACTGATTGTAATTTTTCTGCATGACCCCTGGCAGTTGGGTTAGCCCCTTGAGTCGTGGATCTGCCCAAGGTTTCTTCCTAGATTAACTGAACATAAGGGAGTTTTTCCTTGCCCCTGTTGCTCTTGGGTGCTCCTTCTGTGAAGCGCCACGAGACAATACTATTGTAAAAGGCGCTGTATAAATAAAACTGAATTGAATTGAATTATGAAATAGGTTTGACTATTGATCATTACACTTCAGCTTCCCCCCTTGGGATCAATAAAGATAAGATTTGGCAGTATGGATAATGGTGCTTCCTATTAGGCCTACACAAATAATGACAATATGTAGCTCATTTAAGGGACACAGATTTTGTTCATCTTAATTTTCACTGTGAATAATTGCAAATATTTAATTTTGTGTTAAGCAGAAGCCCTCTTTTTCCAACAACAAAATGTGGTATTTCTGTTTTACATTCAGCAGTAAATTGCAGGCATCCAAAAGTGCACTTTTTTGGTCAAATGAATTAATGTATAATAATCACAAAAATCACATAATTGCAATTATTTCTCAGACAATAATTGCACCATCAAAATTTGTAATTGTCTCATCCCTAGTCCACACAAACACACACACACACACAGACACACACAGGAAGGATGAAGACAGAAGAGCATACACACACACACACAGAGAACACAGCACACAGCATAGAGGGCTTACATCCCACAT
>JAIFZK010000009.1:24500000-24502500 GCA_027481765.1 Tenualosa thibaudeaui | reverse complement strand
TAAAGCAATTAGTTTAGATTAGGATTAATCCGTCATTTAGGATTTAGGATTAGGATTTGCTCCGTCAAGATTCATTCATGTCAATATTGACCAGCGGACAACAGATTATCCCTTACTTAAGTTAGCAGAACACATTGAATTCAATATTTTTCTTAAGATTAGAGAAGGCCAAAGAACCAGACCAACATAACAACAGTTCTGAAACATGAGTAAGAATGCTTACAGAACCTGAGTTGTGGAACACGGTGACAGGTGGAACATTACAGAATGAGGTGGCGGGCACAGCGTTGCAGAGTGTTCTCCTCTAGGGTTGGTGGCAGTGCGCTCACAGTGCATTTGATCGTGCACAGCGGGAGACAGAGATGGATGGCCCTCCCCGTGATAAAGAGAAAACTGAGAGACCAACCAGCGCACAGCAAACAGGCAGAGGGACGCATCGTTACACAGGAGCAGCAGCTCAGACTCTGAGACTTGGCTAGATCTGGGCCTGGTCTGGGAAACATCTAGTCTGTATTTGGTATGTATGTGGGCCAAATCTGTCTGATGTCTGAGAAACCTCATAGGTCCTTTCACCACTGTGCAAGAAAGGTTCTACCACCTCTTTACTACAGGATTAGCACGCACGTGCACACACACACACACACACACACAAACACACACACACACACACATACACACACAGATCTAAAGGAGAAACCAAATGGAAATCTTTTTTCTTTTTTTTTTAAAAAACATGATGAAATATTTTGCAATATTCTGGACTCTAAGGCCATTGCAAAGCCCTCTCCTTGAAACCAATAAGATATGAAGCACACACACACACACACACACACATTTGCCCTTCGTTATGAAAGAGCTCTGAGGTTCTCTGGCCTGGTCACGGCCTGGACTCTGCAGGTAATCACTAATGACTGCACTCACACCTGAGTCTCTGTTCCACAGGTCACCTGCACAGCCCTGCGGGCTTGTGCTCAATTCTACATTATCCTGCAGATCTGCCTCTTCACGCAAACAAAGCCTTCAAACCAGCACAGAAGCACTACATTTTAATACATTTACATTTATCAGTAACGCTTTTATCCAAAGCGACCTACATGTTGTCAGCTATCTGTTGTTCAGGGCCTCTAGAGCAACTTAGGTTTAGAGCAACTCTAGAGCAACTTAGGGTTAAGTGCCCCTTGTTCAGGCTACACGCTAGCCAGGTTCCTTAACCGCTGTGCTACCACCACCCACATACCTTGCAATTATTCCTCTGATTCTAATAGTTTACACACTATAGAAATACCCCACATAACTCAGTACTGAAGGGCCCTGAGTGGGCACAGATGACACTGAGTTAGATTAGAGAATCTGATGAGTTAGATCAGAGAAGCAAGTGTCTCTTGTCTGTTTCCTGAGCAGGGATTCAGAGGGAATTAAGAGGCTGTACATCTCAATGAAAAATGGACGCATAAATAATTAATTAATTAGCCTTCTATAACACATTCTATCAACTCTGAATGGACTGCACGTTTACCAGACCTGGTTTAGGGCCATCTTCATTCTGTCTTTGCTACATGGGGGAAGGATCCGGATTGATTTACAGTGGTCTTCTGTGGGCTAGTTTTGACCCAGATTTCAAACTGAGGTTGCCAAGCGTTGGCTGCTCTGACATTAAACTCTCCTGAATGGCTGGAGTGGGGCTGATCTGCCAGCCAGTGTCTGACACACTCTGGAGATCTCCGCAGCACTCACTGAGGTAATGCTACAGCACTGACAGCAGAAGCAGCCACACAAGTTAGCTTCAGCTGGGAGTCAGAAATCAAACTCTGGTATCAAGAGCACACTTTTATACAGAGTGCTCGACGAGGTTGTCAAGTTACTGTCAACGCTTGTCAAGTTACTGGGCTGAAATCCTGAGATGTCTATAAGCCCTTTGTTACGGTACATGGACCACAGTTTTTACACTACATGAAATTACAATTAATATTGTCATTATCAATGGGCATGATTGACCACCCATTCTCATGAAGAAATATGGTCTTAAAACCCATTTTAACAGTTTTCAAAAAGGGTTGTATTCACCAATACAGGTTTTTAAATGAGACTTTAAGAATAAATGTAAGCAAAGTCTGAGGAAGATATTGGTGAATGAGGTGCAATGTGCACAAGTAACCTACACCTACATATTGTCTTACATTCATGTCCTCAATCTTCATCTTGAATCTCTCGCACTGAGTGAGAGATTGCTGCTACTATAGAAGATATTACTACTACTGCTAAGATAACATTACTACTGCCACGGCCTTAAAAGCAGATGGCCAGTGATACAAACAGGTGACTCAAGTGTGCACAGGGCCTGATAGAAACCTGAGGTTGCCTATAGGTAACATAGTGTAATACACTACACACATCCTCACACATGAACTCCTGGACACATATTCACACTAATACACACGAGCACGTTGCCCACACACACACACTCACAAACACACTGACTGACAGACACACACACACACAC
>JAIFZK010000009.1:24490000-24497500 GCA_027481765.1 Tenualosa thibaudeaui | reverse complement strand
TTGAGAATAGAAACAGTGAGTGAAAATGACTAAACAATGTGCGAAACGTAATCACAAAAATGTTGCATAGTCATTATTTTATTATATGCAATTAGGTAGGCGCAGTGTCAATGTTGCCATTCGGAAATACAGGATGGCCATGAACCATCAACTGAATATTCCATTTGGAGATGGAATATTTAAAACTATATAGAAGTACTATGTATAGAGCAACCTGTCAGTGCATGATGGCGTTATTGGATCTACAGTGCAATTTTTGTCTTTTCAGACAAGGAAGCTTGCAATGGAAACAAAGAACGGTGTATATGTTCAGTTTAAATTGAAGTACTTGTGACAGATTTAATCATGCAGTCTTTGATCATCTCTGACATCATCCTAGTGAATGAGTACCTCTTGTACCGGCTCCTCAAGGGTGATTAATTCTGCAAAGTCTCCACTGACAATGGTTGCTCTCTTGCAAATGGTTGTAAAAAAAAATATTGTGATATACATAAACAATTGTGGTCTTATCACCCTCTCATAGTCAATTGCACGGATAATTTGGGCTTCAGTGTCAATATTGCAGCCTTTTTGAAAAGAAACGGCAGCCTTTCTCGAGCATGCATTTGAAATACCTGAACATAATCGATAACTTGAACAAAATCTACCCCTGGCAGGTTATGTTCACAGCGTATGTTACCATAGTGACTTACTTAACCTGAACTGAAAACCCACGTTTGCGACTTACTTTGGGTTAACTTACCCAGTTAAGTCAGTAAACACACTGGAATACCCCCTTGATGCAGATGCAACCTCACAAAGACGACTACACTTAAACTCTGGGAACAGGTTCACTTGGCCAAGCAGCCTCAGAAGCTCTCTGACCTTGGGGCAGGCAAAGCAAAGGCTTCAGAATGCTAACCGCCTCTATTCTCTCAGGGGAAAGTGGATCTCTCAGGTGTTTACGGCTTTTCCTTTATAGCGCTGAGCGGAAGCAGCAGTAGCTCACCTCAGAGCTGAATTTAATGTATTCTATTTTTTATTGGAATCGTAGGTGAAATTGCTCACTCTCATATTTGTACTGTACTTCAGCTAGCAGGAAGAGAAGAGGAGGGCCTGTTGGGTGCTTTTCTGTTGACATGGCAACGGTGGCCACAGGTCTGCACTCCTGGAATCCATTATTAGAACAGAATTGACCTTTATTCAGGAATCCCAAATGGGAGGAATCATTTAGGCAGATAACAGAGTGGATTGGAGGACAGCTTCTGCACTTCCACCCTCCCAAAGAGAGCACCCTCACGCAATCACAGGAATTCTTTAAACTCCTATCTTCTTTCAGTCTTCTATCCGCTCTTAGTCCATTCCACTGAAGGTATGATCAAGATTCTCTCTCCCTTTCTCCTTCTCTCTTTCTCTCCCCATCTCTCTCTCAGAGTCCAGCCCTCTGCTGTCACCATCGTTTCTGGCTCCATCTTCCGCAGTAGAATGGTGAAGAACTGTTCCATTCTGTTCCAAGTTCCCATGATGCATATGATCAGGTTACACCAGAGTGATTGTCTACGACAGGCGAGGGACCTTGGGGCGACAACACCTGAGGCATCACAGGATGCGTTAGATCGCTTTGGAGATCTGGAAGCATCATGGATCATCACGTCCCAACAGTCAGAGACCAGTCAGCCATTAGATCAGAGACTGAGAAACAGCACAATACACCCCGCAATTAGGAGAGAGGGAGAGAGAGAGGGAGGGAGAGGGAGAGAGAGAGAAAGATGAAGTTAGACAGAGAGAAAGGATAAGAAAATGAAAGAGATGGGGAAGGAGCAGGAGAGAGAGAGAGAGAGAATAAGAGAAGGGGAGTAGGAGAAAGAGAGAGAGATTGGGAGGTGAGAATGAAAGTCAAATGGTATGAGAGAAAGGGAGATGACAAGTGGGAGTGAGGGAGAGAGAGAATTGTAACATAACAGAACTAAAATTTTAGCACTAAATGGCAGTCAAGTGTATTATTGATCAGCCTAATTAGTCAGTGATTGATAAGTGTAAGAGTCTGTCTGTAAATGCTCTGGCAACACAGGAACAGCCAGGTTCCTTAACCACTACTCTCTCACTGGCATAAGAGTTCCTCCTGACACCTTCAGAGGGAACAGGGCATAAGAGTTCCTCCTCCTGACACCTTCAGGGGGAACAGGGCATAAGAGTTCCTCCTCCTGACACCTTCAGAGGGAACAGGGCATAAGAGTTCCTCCTCCTGACACCTTCAGGGGGAACAGGGCATAAACCTCCCTGAAATCTGCAGAGCAATGTTAGCCACATATGCTAGTGCTCAGGAGTTTTAGCATCTCTGCTAACATGCCTGCTGTTGTGAATTTGAGTCCCATGCAGGACAGAGTTTGTCTACATGACAAGGGGGAGGGAGAGGGAAGAAGGGAGGAGGAGGGAGGGGAGCTGAGAGAGATTTCACACTAGAGCTAATCTCCAGACAAAAAGAGGAAAGAGTGAATGAGGAATTGACAAAAAATAAGAAGAGAGAGAGATAAGAAGGAGAGAAAGAAAGAGTAAGAAATAGAGAAGAGAAGGAGAGAGAGAGAGAGAGAGGGAGAGGGAGAGGGAGAGAGAGAGAGGGAGAAGGAGCATTATCAGAAGGCTTCCACTTGACAGGTTGTCCCCACAGGCAAAAAGAAGAGCTGAAGAGGAATAGACAAAAGAAAAGGGGGGAGAGAGAGAAAAGAATGAGGGAGGGAGGCAGAGAGAGAGAGAGATAGAGAGAGACGAAGAGGGAGAAGTAATGCCTTAGGAGAGCTTCACACTACAGATAGTCTCTGCAGACAAAAAAGAAAGAGGGAGAGAAAGACAAAAAGGGAAAGGAAAGGCTGGAATAGACAGCAAGACAAAGAAAGACAGAGAGAGAGAGAGAGAAATACAGCCCTGGGAGAGTTATTTCACACTTCTGGATGTTTCTACAGGCCAGAGAAAGGATGATGGGAGAATAAGGAGTGAGAAAGAGTAAGGGAAAATATTACAGAGAGAGAGAGAAAGAAAGGGAGAGAGAGATGTAGAGAGATAGAGATAGAAATGCTGCACTGACTGCATGTCTACCCTCACAGAAGCAGAAGGAGGAGGAAGAGGAGTAGGAATCAGATCTCATCTTCACCTTGGGTCCAGAGACGGGCTGTGTTTAGTGTTTTATACATAAAACATTAACACCACATTTAATGAGCTTTTAAATTGCTCACACTAAAAATCATATATTCACTGGATGACACCAGGCATCCATCACACAGCCATACATGTGTGTCACACCAATCCTTTTGTAGTCCTTTTATCTCAGCCAATGAGGTGGAAAGTGCTTCTATGTCTCAACCCCTGTTGAAAAAAACGTTTTCCATCTCTCGCTATCTCTCTCTCTCACACACTCTCTCTCTCTCTCTCTTTCACACACACACATACACACACACACACACACATCCCATACCTTCAATTCTGCTTTCTCTCTCTCCTTTTTAAACCCACATCCTTTCATGCTGTCAGCCTCCAGGTAACCTTTGTCTTTCTCATTCCACTCACACCCCCCCACACCCACACACTTGACTCTAGGGCAGATGTCTCCTGCCATCCCTGACATACACATATAAACACAAATACAAACACACACGCACATACACAAACTCACAGCATCATCTTCACAGGAGAGGAGTTAGTGGGTGTGAATTCATCCTTGAAGTCCTGTAAATGATGTGTGACCATAAACACTTACAACCCCCAACAAATGTGTCAGACTGATTATGCCTCCTGTATGTTCACACACACACACACACACACACACACACACACACACACACACACACACACACACCAACACCAACATCTGTTAGCCCCTCAGCGGGTGTTTCTGTGTCTAGTTCAATACGTGTAATGCAAGGAAAAGTCACCTTCATCTCGGAGTCATCACAACCATGAATTTCAACATCACTGCACTTTCTAAGTATCTTCACATGCAGACGTAAATCCAGAATAGTAATCAGACACAGCTTCTTCATAATAGTGAAGCAGTATTATGCTCTCAGAGAGTTTACTGCTGAATCAGATTAGTAAACCAACAAAGCATGCATCCAAACACACAGAAACCAATGACTCCATACAGTCACTTTCCACAAGAGAAAATGACACCGGCACACAAAGCCACACAACAAAGACAAACTTTACAGAGGAAAGGCGACAGAGACAGAGGCAGCCCTTCAACTGTGAGGACAGAAGAAAAGAGCAGGAGACACAGAGGGAGAATTCTTTAAAAGTGAAAGAAAAAGCCGTAAAAGTTTCCCTCTTTTTCCCCCGTAAGCATAAGCGCCTTAAACAGCGTTGCAATGAGCAAAGCAGGGTGCAGAACGGCAAAAACGAAAAGGATGACAACAAGAGTTGTTGTTGTACTAATGAAATAAAGTAGAAAGCTGTAGAAAACAATGAGAAAAGCAAGGGAGAAGAGGGGACAGTGATGAAGAAGAGAACAGAGGAGAGGAGAAGTGAGGAAGAGAAAAAATGATGAGAGCAGTGAGCACAGGAGAGGAGAAAAGAGGAGAAGAGGAGAGAGAGAGGAAGAGAGAAATGAGAAGAGAGGAGGTGAACAGAGAGCACAGGAGAGGAGGAGAGGAGAGAGGAGAAGAGAGGAGGGGATTTGTTCATGGCTGATTAGAGCACGATGGTTCAGGGAGCTCAGCTGAAATGGAGATAACTCATAATTACAGAGAGACAGAAGTACAGAGAAAGAGATAAAGAAGAAAGAGTT
Organism: Tenualosa thibaudeaui; assembly: GCA_027481765.1. Lineage (NCBI taxonomy): Eukaryota > Metazoa > Chordata > Actinopteri > Clupeiformes > Clupeidae > Tenualosa > Tenualosa thibaudeaui. The sequence continues at coordinate 24,492,744 of JAIFZK010000009.1, read as the reverse complement.
TGATATTGTATAACTGATAACAAAGTAGAAAGTAGAAATAAATAAAGTAGAAAGCTGTAGAAAACAATGAGAAAAGCAAGGGAGAAGAGGGGACAGTGATGAAGAAGAGAACAGAGGAGAGGAGAAGTGAGGAAGAGAAAAAATGATGAGAGCAGTGAGCACAGGAGAGGAGAAAAGAGGAGAAGAGGAGAGAGAGAGGAAGAGAGAAATGAGAAGAGAGGAGGTGAACAGAGAGCACAGGAGAGGAGGAGAGGAGAGAGGAGAAGAGAGGAGGGGATTTGTTCATGGCTGATTAGAGCACGATGGTTCAGGGAGCTCAGCTGAAATGGAGATAACTCATAATTACAGAGAGACAGAAGTACAGAGAAAGAGATAAAGAAGAAAGAGTTTGATATTGTATAACTGATAACAACTATCAACTTTATGAAGATAGCAAGACAGAGAGATGGAGAGATGAGAACGACAAAGAAAGAAAAAGTGGAGAGAGAGGCAGACAGAGAGAGAGAAAGAGAGAGATTGCAGTGTTAGTGCCCACATGAGTCCAGGGTTGTGTTTCGTTGAGATGTAAAATGTAATTAATTTCCAGCCAGTTCTGGTTATGCCTGTAGGGTTCCACATCTCTCAAGGCCCTCATTGTTTCACCTCCACTGTGTGGGCGAGCGACAGATACAGAGAGCAGATAAAAAGGGAGAGAGAAAAAGGGATACAGAGAGAGAAAGATAGAAAGTTTAACACTCATTTATGACCAATGTGAAACCCCTATTCAGGGCCAGATGTTAAATTTCAAACTCAGTGTCCCTGGGTGCAATATCATCTTTGCCCCCCCATGGCAGGATTAATGGCGAGAGAAGTTACGAGGGGGTTTGGGGTTTTCAAGCAAATAAGTGTCCCCTCTCAAGCAATTTCAGACAGAATGAGGGATCATAAGATACTGTTTTACAATTAGGACTCCTGCTATATTGACCTCTGATCTTGTGGCCCGTTTGGCTGGCCTGGTAGGCCCCGTTAATTAATCTGACTGCTCTACACGGACAACCTCAGATATGAATGTGGGGAGGCAGCCTTCTTACCAGACCCACTGTCTCAGTGAATGAATCATGAGTGGAGTGTGGGGAGAACTTTCCTTACTTTCCTTTCAGTGGGAAACTTCCTTTTGGTCCAAAACTGCATTGGGTCCCTGCATATCTGCAGAATTAGACCACTTCCTTACAATCTACCCTAATCTGCAGCGTTAGGCCACTGCCTTACAATTTACCTTAATCTGCAACATTAGGCCACTGCCTTACAATCTACCCTAATCTGCAGCGTTAGGCCACTGCCTTACAATCTACCCTAATCTGCAGCGTTAGGCCACTGCCTTACAATTTACCTTAATCTGCAACATTAGGCCACTGCCTTACAATCTACCCTAATCTGCAGCGTTAGGCCACTGCCTTACAATCTACCCTAATCTGCAGCGTTAGGCCACTCCCTTACAATCTACCTTAATCTGCAACATTAGGCCACTGCCTTACAATCTACCCTAATCTGCAGCGTAAGGCTACTGCCTTACAATCTATCCTAATCCGCAGCATTAGACCACTGCCTTACAACCAACCTTAAACTGCAGCATTAGACCACTGCCTTACAATCTACCTTAATCTGCAGATTTACTATGCCAGAGGATACAGGATAATGTGTGTGTGTGTGTGTGTGTGTGTGTGTGTGTGTGTGTGTGTGTTGTGAAGAGGTACTCCATAGTGATTAAAGATACAGGTATTTTATGTCCACAGTGTGCTATAAGTGTGTGTGTGTGTGTATTTGTATGTGTGTGCATGCATATAATGAAGCAAAGTACCCCATAGTGATTCAATATGCATGTGTTTTATGTCCATTGTATCCTTCTTGTGTCTCTGTGTGTAAAGCACATGTTCTTTCTTTGCATACACTGTGTGTGTGTGTGTGTACACACATATTATGAAGCAAAGTACCACATAGTGATTCAATATGCATGTGTTTTATGTCCATTGTATCCTTCTTGTGTCTCTGTGTGTAAAGCACATGTTCTTTCTTTGCATACACTGTGTGTGTGTGTGTGTGTGTGTGTGTGTGTGTGTACACACATATTATGAAGCAAAGTACAACATAGTGATGCAATATACATGTATTTATGTCCATTGTGCTTGAATTTTATGTCCATTGTGTGCTGTGAGTGTGTGTGTGTGTGTTTGTGTGCATGTGTGTATGTCTGTGTGCAAGAGAGAGAAAATGGACCTTATAGTTTATAACTGTATGTCATGTCTGCAAGTGCATCTGTGTGTGTGTGTGTGTGTGTGTACACACATATAATGAAGCAAAGTACCCCATAGTGATTCAATATGCATGTGTTTTATGTCCATTGTGCTTGAAGTTTATGTCCATTGTTTGCTGTGTGTGTGTGTGTGTGTGTGTGCGCTGTGTGTGTGCGTTTCTGTGCATGTGTGTCTGAGTGCAAGAGAGAGAAAATGGACCTGATAGTTTATAACTGTATGTCATGTCTGAAAAGTGCATCTGTGTGTGTGTGTGTGAGTGTGTATGTGTTTTACAGAGTTGTGGTCCCTAGTCCCTAGTTATAGGCTGCAGCGATGTGTATCTGAGCAGTGTACTGTGTTTAATTATCACACTGTGCACACATATGTGTGTGTGTGTGTGTGTGTTTGTTTGTCAGCTGGCCACAATAGGAGCTCAAATAGTACAATAGGACAGTACAAACACAGACAAACAAA
>JAIFZK010000009.1:24465000-24487500 GCA_027481765.1 Tenualosa thibaudeaui | reverse complement strand
TCACAGAAACACAGACAGACAAATATGTCACACACACACACACACACAAACACAAACACACACACACACAGTAGTTTTGCTATGGTTTGACCAGACACCAAACTCTTGCCTTTCTTTAGTCAAATAGGGATCTGCAGGGTGAATTTAACTCCATGTTAACTGAGTGCTGCATATCTATCTCTTTAATTATCTAATTATCTATCTCCTAAACACTGATCATGTTTAATTATCTAATTATCTATCTCCTAAACACTGATCATGTTTAATTATCTAATTATCTATCTCCTAAACACTGATCATGTCTACAGTCTGCTCTGGTGACCATGTCAGCACTTTCACATGATTTTATTACCCATTTGCTTTCAGTTCCTGACATGGTGGCGAAGGACGGCAGCCATTATACAGCTGCTGCACTTGTTGACTACTGCACTCTTAGTCAAAAGGATGATTTTAAAGAACCGTTTTGTTATCCTGTGATCATTTTAGCTCACCAATTCCTTGTTAAATATTTCCAAATAGGACAAAGGGAAAGAATATTTTCTGTGCAACTTTTTCATGGAGGATTGCTAAGTGCATCACATGAATATTTTAAGTAAATGTGATGAAATTTTCAAAAGCCCTCGCAGAGGCTCAATGGGAATGATCAAGCGTGTTAAATGGAAGCTTCCATCACCCCAGCTCCCAGCTAATGACCAGAGGAGCTGCAGCTGAGACAAACGACATGCCAATGATCCATCGCGCCCACTTGGTGAGGTCCAAAAAAAGCATTGATAACTTCTACAATTTTAAGCTTGCTATAGTATTGAAACATCAGTCATTTTCATTCATTTTCAAAGAGTCAATGCACACACAAATAATATCAAAAAGTCAATGCACACACAAACATTAATAAGCGCTAGTGCTCACAGGTGATTTCAGGAAGCGGAAGCATAAACATAAACACAAATACAAACAAACACACACACACACACATGCACACATGCGCGTGCACACACACACACACACACACACACACACACACACACACACACACACACACACAGTGTGCTGTCTAAGCCTTGGTTTTCTTTTACATCAATATGGGATGTCAGTTAAGCTGACTTTGATCTCTGAGCTTATTGTTTTTTGTTTAAAGCCCACACAAACTGACATGACCATGCATTGGATTCAGTTTGATCAGAACTCCTTACTCATTTATGAATGACATCACTTATAGGCCTACATAGAATCAACTCAGAGGAGCAGTCCCAAACCACACTGTGTAAACTCCAGCTTTCCTAAAATGTTTACGTTATTGAAGTATGTTTTTAAAAATCCAAGAATACTTCCATCCCAAAAAAAACATTCTCTACTGAACAGTACAGAGACACTGGGTATAAAACTATAAAACTATAAAACAAAAGGCATAAGAAATAAAGATGTGTGAAAAAAAACATTATTCTGGGTTGTGAATATCATTTTGGAGACACTGATTGTATTGACATGTTGGGACTCCAGCTGGAGAAGTGAGGGAACTTTGCCAGTCCAGTAGAAAACTTCAGTGGAGGAAGGTAAAACTTGCAGATGCTACTCCAGTCTTACTTAAAAGTACTTGAGCATTCAGAGGGAGAACCTTGCCAGGTATGCATGAAGCGGTCTAAGGGGAGGTAACTACAGTAAGAGTCTAAGGTGAGGTAATTACAGTGGCAGTCTAAGGTGAGGTAACTACAGTGGCAGTCTAAAGTGGGGTAATTACAGTGGCAGTCTAAGGTGAGGTAACTACAGTGGCAGTCTAAGGTGAGGTAACTACAGTGGCAGTCTATGGTGAGGTAACTACAGTGGCAGTCTAAGGTAAGGTAACTACAGTGGCAGTCTAAGGTGAGGTAACTACAGTGGCAGTCTAAGGTGAGGTAACTAAGGTGTCTGAATCAGTCTGAAGTACTCTGAAGTACTAAGTCCATGTCTAAATTAGTTGAGGTAACTACAGTGTCTAAATTAGTCTAAGATGAGGTAACCTCAGTGTCTGAAGTGGTGAAGGTCCAGTGATTTCTCCCTAATGCTTTTGGGCAAAGCCAAGGCAGAGATTCAGACAGAGAAAATGTGTAGATGGCTGTGTATTCATGTCATTGATCAATCACAGGAAATGTGAATGGGAGCCTGGCCCTGAACAATTGATAGTTGATAGTAGTAGTCGCTTTGGATAAAAGCGTCTGCTAAATGCATAAATGTAATGTAATGCAAATCACTGTATACAGAGCATCCTACACTTACTGTAATGCACCAAGAAACATTAATATCTAAAGTATATGACCGTATCATTCACTGACAATAAAATACTTATGCTATTATAAATCTATGTGTTGCTAGCTGACAAAACTGAATCAGCACACCTGCCTACAACACACACCACCTCTGTGAAAGACATCTTGTGAAGAAGGAGAGGAGCCTGTTAAAATCCACAACAGGGACACATGTGGGCACTGCAAGATGTGAAAGAAAAATGGTGAGAATAGACAACACTACAACACAATGGATGGATGGATGGATGGATGGATGGATGGAAAAGATGTGAAAAGTAGATATGAAGTGGTCATGCAACCGGAAAGATACTGTAAGAGGAAGAAGAGAAGAGATGAGCAGTCACCCAAAGAGGCCATGGAATATAGTGTGTGAACACAGAGAATAGAGAACAGGAAGAGATACTATAAACAGACAACAGAGGAGGAAACAACAAGAAGGAAGTAGCCCCAGTGTGGCCTGGAAGTGGAGTCAGATGAGCCTGAATAGAGAGTGAATGAGACAGAGAGAGATAGAGAGAGAGAGAGATGGAGAAGGAGAGAGAGATGGGAAAGGAGGGAGCCCCAGTGTGGCCTGAAAGTGGAGTCAGATGAGCCTGAACAGAGAGTGAATGAGACAGACAGAAAGAGAGAGAGATAGAGAGAGAGAGATGGAGAAGGAGAGAGAGATGGGGAAGGAGGGAAAGAGTGAGATGGCAAAAACACAAAGTAACAGAGAGCATGTTGTGGCAAGGAAGAAAACACTCTCCTTTTATTTCACACTCTTGCACCCACAAACACACTTTCACACTCACTCTGTCAGAGACACACACACACACACACACACACACACACACAAGCACCTGCACAGACACGTGCATGCACGCATGGACGGATCCACAAATACACAAATACACACTTGTGTAAACACACATATGGGCTTGTACTCAGAGAATCCTCTCCTCCTTATCTCCATATCAAAACAGTTTTCCACCATTTGGCAATCAAGGGCTCTTCATCGAGATAAACACACACACACACAGCAGCTATCTGTTGAAAGAGTATGTGCTCCAGAAGTACTCAACCCAGCTCCCAGCAGCTGTGTGAAGTTATGAATGAAAGATACACTAAGCACATCACAGGCGCTTTCAGAAATCTGGCTTGAGATGGCTTTCTAAAGACACACACACACAAACATGCACACGCACATACACAAACATAAACACACACACACACACACACACACACACACACACACACACACACAAACATAAACACGCACATACACAAACATAAACACACACACACACACACACACATGCACTTGAATGCACATGCAGACATGCACACCTATAAAGACAGAGAACAGCTCGTGATGACAGGTTTGATTTATGGTGAACTAAGCTAAACCTCACTATTCAGTAAGACATAAAATGCTATGGAGAGAGTTATGGCAGTGTGTTTGTGTGTGTGTGTATTTAATGTGACGGGGGAAGCTGCAGTTTGTGATTAGGTGTGTGTGTGTGTGCATGTGTATGTGTGTGTAAGGGGAAAGCAGGTCAACTAGAACAGTCTGTCCATTTATTACCAGCCAGATATTACCGATGCCATAACGGACGGGCACACACACACACTTACATACACACACACACACACACACACACACACACACACACACTTACATACACACACACAGGGAAGGGGTTAATGTGGTGCATGTTTACAGAGCAGACTCTCAGTATAACCCTGACCACATACACAACCACACACATTTCTCACATCACTGCCTTCCTTCTCTGCTTGCCACCTCCTCCTATTCCTCTCTCTGTCTCTCTAACACACACACACACACATAAACACAAACAAACACACATAAACACAAACACACACACACAAACACAAACACCGTCATCTCACAGTTTCCTTTTCTCTCTTACACTCGAGAGATTTTTCATCTCTCTCACTCACACTCACACCAACACTGACACCCACACTCTCTCATTCTTAGTTTCCCTCTCTAGCAGACACACACACATGCACGCACGCACGCACGCACGCACGCACGCACACAGCACAGAAGCATGCAGGCAGACACACACACACACACCCACACACACAGCACAGAGGCAGGCAGACACACAGGAGTAGGTGTTAACTGAATTACTGTGAAATATATGCTTACTGGCCTCTCTACTGAGGAAGCTTTGGATTCAGAGGCATTCATATACAACAGACACGCTGCTGACTGACTGTCACCTCCAAACTCAAATAAACAGTTTGGAAAGAGCAACACCTCTGAAAAATGAGCTGTTCATGAAAGAATAGGGCGGTCTCCAGTCCCTTCAGAATCTTGTGAGAGAGTGTTGTGATTGGTTGTTGATGATAGTGAGTGACAGATTTTGCTGTGAGAATTAGTAAAAGTGCTAAATGTGCTTTTTTCACCCCCCGAAGGAAAAAAGAACTACAGTGTTATTCCTGAAGGAGAAGTTATGTGTTATGTGTCATTTTATCGGTTATAGAATGTGAGGTCACAGCCATGCTGACATAATGTCAAAAACACCTGAGCACCGTGCAGTCCTCTGTAGCTAACAAGCAACTCAGCCTGTGGTGGGTCAGCTCATGTATGTGAGTCTGTGTGTGTGTGTGTGGGTGTGTGTGTGTCTATGTCTGTGCGCAGTTTAGCAGCATAAAAGTGATACTTCTGTGTATGTGTGTTTGTGCGTGTGTGGGCCTGGAATAATGTGACACCCTAGGATGTAATTCCAAATGGCAATGACCTCATGTGACCCCATTCTGGTGAGGCAATGACCTAATGTGACCCCACCCTGGCAAAACAATGACCTTATGTGGCCCCACCCTGGTGAGGCTTTAGAGATGCTGTGCCATATAACAACCAATGTGCTCGCCTCTGCCGTCTCCTTGGTGAGGAGTCATGGCGACAGGACGTTTCCAGCCGTCAGTGTGACTTTTAGCCAGACTATGAAGGTCAACTGGTGTCATAACATCCCCTTATGTCCAAGGTGTCATCACACATACTTTCAGATCCCAGGTATCATAACACACACTGTGGTATTTATCATCCCTGCTAAAAAAATGTGAACTGTCTGATAAAAATAAAGGTGTATGTGTGGAGTGGACTGCAGAAACCCATGTTCTCCATTGACAGCTATTTGTTTCCCAGCCAGGTCCAAAGAACTCAACAGCATACATGTGCACAAGACATGACATTTAATCAACTGCATTCAGCTCAGCTTTCAACAATCAGCTCATTCCAACAGTCTGAGCAGTTGGGAATCACACCCAAACTGGTATTTAAAATGTCGCACAGCACTCTGTCAGAGAGCTTGTGGTTACAGTACAAACAAGTGAAAACTGTGAAACAAAAACGCAAAATGCCATCTGCCCCCTGTGCAGAAGTGAAGGGTCTATGTATATGTCTGTGTCATTGTCCCATTATTCTGCATGAGGCAACCAGGCATAACCAGCCTACCACTGTTCCTCCTATGTGATATGTGATATTTTAAAGACCTCAGGACAATTACAGTGCTGTGTAATTAGGCAGGGGAGATCAGAGGAGTTTATTATGGTGCCTATTTAAAGGCTAGATGACTTCAGAGATGAACGCTGCACTAGGGGTATCGGAGCCATATGGCTCTCTAGGTGATCCCATTAAAGTGCATTAGAGAGGCTGGATGTGTGCAGTATTCCTGTCCAGCACCATGCAGACCCCAGAGGGCCAAAGGGATGTGGTTCGCCGCTTGAAAATTCATCCCTTTTTCGGGCATTTGGCACCCTAAGCTGAAAGAGAATGTTCTCAGGCAAGCCTGCAGTCATTTTTTGTGGGTACACAGTCTCCCTCACCCCCCCCCACCCCCCCCCCCACACACACACACTCTCTCACACACACACACACACACACACACACTTTCCACACCCCCTGCAGGGTCTTAAAAGAGGACATTACCGAATATTAAACATAGAGAAACACTGTAGCTGACCGTAACACTGGCACTGCCTTAGATGGGGAATATTATTATTTGAAATAAGCATCTGCTTGCTGCAGTGTTCAGATCAAGATGTCAGGAGAGCAGAAATTTTGAAATGGCAATTCCATAGCCCTGTTATTCCAGGTCACCAAGTGCAGTCGGTAGGGAAAAGAATGTGAAATTTTTAAGACAATATAGACTGAATAGTGAACCAGCAACTAACATTAACTTACTTTCAGCTTCATTTTGACTATGCTCAGTTTAGTTAAAGTTTGCTGCCACTTTGTAATTCAGTCTATGTTTCTATCAAATTTTCACATTCCTTTACCTACCGTCCCTGGGCCAACAGGGACAAGGATTGACTCACACAGGATTGATTGTCTTTTAACACTTGCACAGGTTTTTAATGGGGAACACTATTTGAAATAGCTGCAGTCTTCAGATCTAGATACAAGGAGAGCAGATAAGTTCAGGCCAATTCTCCTACTTCAGGAGCTGCCAGTCAACCAAATAGCTGTGAATCAGGATCCTATTTCTAGCTTTTCTAACTTCTTCAGCTTGGTTATCCTAGACTTGAGGAAAACATGACAGGAAGGAAAATAAGTGTGTATGTGTGTGTGTGTGCCCATATGTATGTGTGTGTATGTGTGTGTGTGTGTGTGTGTGTGTGCGTGTGTGTGTAGCGTAGTGGTTAAGGAACCTGGCTAGTGTGCAAGTGGCCTGAAAGTTGTGGGTTCAAATCCCAGCTGCCACCGTTGTGCCCTTGAGCAAGGCACTTAACCCTAAGTTGCTCTAGGGGAGACTGGTCCTGAATAGTTGATAGTTGACAAGTTGTAAGTCGCTTTGGATAAAAGCGTAAATGTAAATGTGTGTGCCCGTGTGAATGTGTGTGTGTTTGTGAACCTGATAAATAAACTGAGAACGCTACAGTCAGAGACAAACAGAAATATCTAGAATGGCGTGTGTGTCTGTCTGTCTGTGTGTATATATGTTTATGTGTGTGTGTGCATGTGTTTGTATATGTGTGTGTGTGTGTGTGTGACAAGGGAGGCAGCATGGAAGGATTATGGGCCTTGGCAGGGCTTTGTCTGTGTTCACACTCTGTTTGGCAGTAGAAAACCAGGTTAAGTGTGTGCTTTCTGTTTGTGTGTGTGAGAGAGAGAGAGAAAGAGAGAGAGAGAGATAAAGGAGTGTGTGTGTGTGTGTGTGTGTGTGTTTTTAGAATGTCCATTTTATTGTGTGAGCTACCTCTGAATCCTTTCTGTATGTGTGTGTATATGTATGTGTGTGTGCTTGCCCCTCTGTGTGTGTGTGTGTGTGTGTGTGTGTGTGTGTGTGTGTGTCTACATGTGTAGGCGGCTGCAGTGTAGCCTGACAACCCAGCATCCATGCAAATGCTAATCAGTTGTGTCACTGTGCTTTGGAAACCCACCCTCATTCAATCTGATATAGTCCCATTGTGAGACTACAGCTACCAGCCCAGAAAAGGTGTTTTGTCTTCATTTGAGATGTCAGGAAGAGATTTGTTTCCCCTGCTAAATCTGGTCCCTTAGAACCTACGCCTGCCAGTAAGCCCAGAGTGGGATTGGGTGAATCAATCGCCTATAGATAAAATGAGCACTGTGTACCTGTATGGAACTGCACTATGTGTGTGTCAGTACTCTGTGTGCTATTTAATATAGCTATTTTAGTTTACTTAAAAAAAACACTCCAGTTCAGCCTATAATTAATCATTTATTGCTATGAATATGACAACAGAAATACCCAGCTTCTTTTTAACTTCTTTCTCCAACACAATACATCATAATTTGTCTCATGTACTGCATAAGTCATCTCCAGGCACAAGAACCCTACCAGTTAAATTGACATAACAATATATGTTTTTAAATTGATTAACTTACGAGGCTAAGTGGATACACTGCATTTTCTAAATATTCTAAATATTCGGAGCGTCACAAGGTGGTAGAAATGCAACCACTTGACATGATCAGGCAGAGACAGAAAGACACACAGATGTGCGCGCTCGCACACACACACACACACAGACGGTGAGTGTATGGCTGCAAGCTCTTAGTTGTCTGTAGTTCAAACTGTCAGGCACCCAAGCTGCAGAAGCAAGAGATGAGGGGAGGGAGGAGGAGGAAGAAGAGAGGAGGAAGGAAATGAATGAGGAAGTGAAGAACTGAAGAAAGAGGAAACGAGGGATTGGGGGAAATGAGGAGCTGAAAGTGAAGAGAGCAAGTAGAGGGAAATGAAGAAACATGTGAGGGAGACAAAGAGAGAAGAGGGTAACAGAAAGACAGATAGAGAGGAAGAAAGAGAGAGAAAGAAAAGTGAGGGAGAGAGAGGCAGAAAGAGAGAGTGTGAGAAAGTACAAAGAGATAGAGAGAAAGAACAGAGAAAGTGAGAGAGAGAGAGAAAGTAAGAAGAAGAGAGGGAGTCAGAGAAAGAGAGAAAGTACAAGGAGAGAGAGAAAGAACAGAGAAAGTGAGAGAGAGAGAAAGTACAAGGAGAGAGAGAAAGAACAGAGAAAGTGAGAGAAAGAGAAAGTACAAGGAGAGAGAGAAAGTACAAGGAGAGAGGGGAAAAAAGACACCAGAGCAGCAGTAATGGTGAACTCTTAAAAATTCAGACGTGTTTCTCTAAGCCTTGTCCAGTGGGAGAGAACAACTTCAAAGCAGGGAGGCTGTGAGCTCTGCACACACACTCGCACACAAACACACGCACATGCACACATACATACACACACACACAAACACACACACATACACAAAGCACAAACCTCTCTTCCCATCACTCTGCATCACATTTGACTGTCCTCCATCGACCCATTTAGCCAGCCCAGGGGCTGGGAAAATCAGCAGGCAAGAGCAGAGGGAACACACACAGCTCTAGAGATCAGTGGGGAACACACACACTCACACACACACACACCTCCAGAGAACAGAGGAGAACACAGAAACACAGCCAAACACAGATCCAGAGAACAGTGGAAAACACACACACATACACAGTTCCAACACAATACACACATAACACACACACCTTCAGAAAACACAATAAAACATTCACAAATGCACACACACACACACACACACACACAATGTGCAGATCCAGAGAACATCTCAGCTCAGAACAGTGAAAAGACTAAATCACAGGAAAGACAAGAGAACTCACCACGGAACACAGGGAAGAACATGGAACACAGAGCAGATATAGAGGTCACACACATACACACAGCTCCAGAGAACACACACATGCACATGCACACACACACACACACACACACACACACACACACACACACACACACACACACACACACACACACACATAACAAGAATACCTGTGCACTGTACAAAGGCCCACTTACTCACGCAATCACACACCCACACAACTACAGTATTCACAGCAGAAGCTTCACCAGGGGCTATAAAACACAAATACACACACACACACACACACACACACACACACACACACACACACACACACACACACACACACACACACAGGTCATACAGCCGGTAGGACAAACATAGTTTGTAGATACATGTGTGCACACATACATATACACACACACAAGCGCACATAATTTCTTTTTTTCTCACCATGATTATGACCCTACCTTTTCATGTAATGCACACACACACACACCCACACACACACACGGCACTCAAACAGCTCTTCTCCTCATCAGTCATATTCTGTAGGACACTCTTTCGATGAATCACTCAGGGCTCTCATCTTTATCCCTCCCTCTCTCTCTCCCTCTCTCTCTATTCCTCTCTCTTTCATCTCTCATCTCTCTCTAATCTCTCTATCGCTCTAGTCCACCCTCACACCTGCCTCTCACTCACCTGCCTCCACCTCTTCAGTGCTCCTCTCCTCCTCCTCTCCTCTCTTCCATCACGCTCCATCATCATCCCTCACTTTGCCTTCATCCTCTCCCAAATAACGCCCAGGGCTCGCTCTACTCAATCGATTCCTGATCCCTCTCCAAACCCACTATGTTCCATAAATAACACCCCAAAAAAGAACGGTTCTGCAAACCCACTACCCTCCATAAATAACACCCAAAAAGGAACGTTTCTGAAAAGAATCTCTGATCAGTGGACTGACACTAAGCTCTTTGGAAATATTTAGGGTTCTAGTAGTTCAATTCAATTCAGTTTTATTTCTATAGCGCCTTTTACAATAGTACTGTCTCATGGCACTTTACAGAAGAGCCACCCAAGAGCAACAGGGGCAAGGAAAAACTCCCTTATGTTTAGCTAGTCTAGGAAGAAACCTTGGGCAGATCCACGACTCAAGGGGCCAACCTAACTGGGTAAGTAGTGAGTAGTGATTCTCTGTAGATTAATAATACTTGAACACCTTCAACTCTCTTGGAACCAAAATATAAAACTGACTTCATAGCCTCTGTCTACTAGCTAGAAGACTAATCCACATTTACCATGATTTTTTCACAGGCTTAAAGATCCCCACAGGCTTAAGTTATGGCACCCATTACAGTCTCCCATCCTCATGATCGTTTGCTAGATTAGGTGTATGTCATCCATGCGCTTCCAGTGCTGCAAGTATGTTCTATATGTTTTAACCAGAGACTATAACTTGCCTATACGTGGTTTGGTTTTGTTTGTTTTATTTTGTCTGTTTTCCTCTGATTCGTTTTGTTGGATTTATATTTTCATCTGCTTGTAAGTACTGAGCTTACAGATGTGTTGAATATGAACAACTGTCTGTACCTGTAAGAAGATCCTAAAATGTGGGAGGCAGACTGTCCTTTCACCATTGGACATTCACTTTTTTAAAATGCTTGCTTCAGTTGCTGCAGGGTACACTAGGCATTATTACTTCCATTATCATTAACCCAATAAAAAGATTAAAACAAATAAAAAATAAAAATAAAAACAGTAGAACTGCTGTAAGGCTGAATACCCATGTCCCCCCTAAGCAGTTCCCCACTCCGCATTGACTGCACTACTAAGATCTGTCTGCTGCTCTGCTCCTAAGGCTATGAGGGCATTCAGCATCAAAAACACTTCATCTACCCTCCGTTCCATAGTATGACTCCCAGCCTCTCTCTCTATTTTTCACTCTTTCATCTCTCTCTATATATATATTTTACTCTTTCTCTCTCTCTCTCTCTCTCTCTCTCTTCCCCCTCTTCTCTCTCTGAATCTAGCATCTGCATCTAGCCTATGTTCCACTAGTGTGTGTCCTACCTGATTGCTCATATGTGTTACTCCTCAGACACCTCCTATATGTGACACACACACAGAAACTCAACATTATAGCAGCACTGAGAACGCATTTTCAGTGCGCGCGCACACACACACACACACACACACACACACACACACACACACACACACACACACACACACACACACACACACACACACACACACACACACACACACACACACACACACACACACAGACACACACACAGACACAGACACACACACACACACACACACACACACACACACACACACACACACACACACACACACACACACACACACACACACACACACAGACACACACACACACAGACACACAGACACACACACAGAAACTCAACATGACAGAAGCACAGGGAATGCATTTCCACCACTGACATACTTAACCAAACGCCAGCCTTTGATTTTTCTCCCCTCTCTTCCCCCTTCACACACACATACACACACAGACACATACACACACACACACACACACACATGCACACACACACACACACACACACACACACACACACACACACACACACACACACACACACAGACACACAGACACACACACAGACACACATTCTTTTTCTTTTCATCTCTCTTCTTTCCCTGCCTTACAGGCGTGCTGTATGTACTCCCTATGTGTATCTCTTTAACTTTACAATAGCCCTGTATACCTCTGGTATAAAAACACAATAGAAATTAAACACCCAAAGCTCCCATACTCCTCTGTTTGTCCCGGATATATTGGTAGACATGTACACACACACACAAGCACACACATATACACACACACGCACGTACATACACACACACACACACGCACACACCATCTGTGTCAAACAGAAGCACACACATATACACACACACGCACACACCATCTGTGTCAAACAGTAACGTAACAGTAATTTTTGTCTGCATGTATACATTTCTGTATGGGTATGGGAGTATGTGTCTGTGTGTGTCTGTGTGTGCGTGTGTGTGTATAAGGTCTGGAAGGTTTCACTCACATGGTCTCGTCATTGAGGAACTCCAGTTTGCCGGCGACCTCGTCGTAGTCCTCGCCTGCCTTGGCTGTGCCCTCCTGGGTGTGGTAGGGGATGGCCACCTTCCCCCGGGCACCCGACGTGCGATGCACCTTCACCTGCATGGTGCCAACGCTCTCGCTGACCCGCGTGGACGCGCTCTCGAACGTGAAGATGCCCGCGTGGTCGTCGTCATAGATGGTCACTGTGGCTGTGTGGGCGTTGCCAAGCGCAGCTTTGGGCATCACAGGGGACGAGCTGAGGGCGGTGAGGCCCAGGAGGCTGTTGCCAGGGGCAACAGCGGCTGGGTCAAGCACGGACACCTCGGCGCGATGCACCACGCGCGGGTTGCTCAGGTGCACGTAGAAGTGCTCATCCTCCTCGAAGATGTCGTCGTCAATCACCCCCACAGTGAACTCCTTCAGCGTCTCACCAGGCTTGAACACCAGCGTACCCTCGGCAAACTCGTAGTCTGACCCTGCGTTGGCTGTGCCGTCCTCCGTACGGTAATCCACCTAGGACAAAAAGCAGATTACAGATTACAGACATTAAATCTTCAGATTACAGAGTAAAATTAGAAGAAACTTGGGGCTACTAAACTGACTGACTGGTTCTCTGAACCAATCCAATCCAAATGACATTTAAGAGAACAAAAACATTTTTTTACATCTCGGGGTTTGAATAGATGCCAAAGCACTAAAGTAAAATTTTCCCAGTCAGCTAGATTTGCTTCTTCTAAAGTTTCCTCACACTTTAATGACCGATTGATCAATAAATAAATAAAAATCTCACTCTGTCTTTCAAGATGATTAGTTTAACGGAAATGTGAAATTTACAGCTGTTATCAGCTGCAGATACAGACACAGTCTTGGCTTCCATGTTGAAGGTTGGGGGGGGGGGGTTGAATATGGAGGAGTTTGATCCTGCATATCATTCAGTAACAGACCCACTCCAAATCACCATGCCAAAACAGGGGTGTCGGAAACTCTGTGTGTGCGTATGTGTGTGTGTGAGTGTGTGTGTGTGTGTGTGTGTGTGTGGTAATTTATACATATTTGTTTGATACTTTAATTGAGTATGTTTTATAGTGAATGGGTGAAAACCAGGAAACTGAAGAATGAAAAATGCATGGCTCTCTGAGTTAAGGGAAAAACTAAAATCTATTGACATTCTAAAATCTCCAATTAACAAGCAGACTAATTGGACAGCGTTCATAAAAGTAGATCTCTTTTGGTTTTATTGTGCCATCCATCAAGCCTCTGGTCTCATCTCTGAAGCCGATGTGGCTTTATAGTAATGCTGAAAATGAATGTTTAATTCATTGCATGGAGAGTCCCAACCAAATGGAAAGTATTTTATGATGGGGCACCATGCTGTTTCTGTCTGCTATTTTCTCAATCCGCCCCAAACGCACACACACACACACACACACAACTCTCCTCTGGGGCCGCCAGACTGGACTAGCATGCAGACTTCTAGCAGCTGCAGGGTTGGGTGACTTGGTCCGGGAACACAAAATCCCTCCCTGTCATGTCCATGAGTCGACCCAGTCACTGGCAGTGTGTCACTACAAACATACTAGACCTCTTCTACACATACACTCATACACACACACACACACACACACACACACACACACATATACACACATTCACTTAGGAATGATGTAAGAGAAGGTAAGACTTCAGAAAGACGGTGGAATGCAGACTATGGAATGTAGAATATAGAATACTAATGATTTTGAGACCTAGAGCAGAGAGCATTCCCAGGGCGGCTAACTATAACCTATAAGAATCCCAATCACTGCTTAAAACAGTTAGCATTCATTATCATGCTAATTAAAAGAGGACTTGCATTATTTAATGGCACATAAATGCATAATGAGGCCAAGTAAATCTACAAGATATGTCAAGCTAATATGTTAACCATTGAGCTCAAGTTGATGGAAAGACACAAGTGTGAATATTTGGGATTCATGTGGCATATTCATCATGTTAAATACATATGGTCTAATATATACATTTTCTGTGTTTAACAGACACTAAAGAATAATCAGGGGAGGTATAGCAATGAGTTAGCCCCCAACAGAGAGGTGCAGAAAAGTATTTTGCTGTTACCCTCTCTCATGTTCGCTTGTACCAAATACTTTTGCATAAGCTATGGGGACTGAAAGCTGAACTACTCAATTATGTCTTAATGTCAATTATACATTAATAAACTCACAACACAGGGAAGTAGTGTCAATTACTAAAACTACTGTAAAATACATAACCTGTCCTTCCTCAAGCTGTTAAAGTGTTTTTTAATAACTATTTAATATGTTTTTCTGCAGTAATGTTTGCCTCAAGTTAGGCTGCACTGATTGAAAAAAACGTGTTGCATGCTAATGTTCCCTTGCACACCAAACTTTAATAATCTGTAATTAATCTGTACTCTACCACTAACACTCTACAAATAACAACCTTGCACAGGCCTGTTACTTTACAGGCAAGCAACTTATAACCACACACTACAAATTACAACAGCAACTCAAAACCACACACTTTTGTAAGTCGCTTTGGATAAAAGCGTCTGCTAAATGGCTAAATGTAAATGTAATGTAATGCACTACAAAAAACAACAGGTTTAGCAACTCCAAACCACACACTACAAATAACAACAGGTTTGCCAGTGTGTGCATCTCTCAAACAGCTCTACCTGTCATCAGCGCTGGATATATATGATCCAGCTCCGCCGATAACCAATAAGAGCAAAGAGCAGCAGAGTGTGGCTGTAGGAGTCATTTCCTGATCATTTATCCATTTATCATTTCTCCTGATCATGTAATGGGAAATGCATTGAAAAGCATCCACTACTAATCACTAAGAGCAACAGACTAGCCAGCCCAAACACTGATTGCAGAGGGTGCTCTCTCTCAGGTCCTCCTCCTCCCTCTCTTCCTCCTCCTCCTCCTCTTCTCCTTCCTCACCTTGACAGTGCAGCCAGGGTCTCCTCCGTGTCGTCCGACAGTGAGCTTGAGCGAGCCGCAGTTCTCAAAGCACTGGTAGTGGAATGGCTCGAACTGCAGATAGATGGTGTGTGGGTCCTCCTCCTGGGCGTTGGCCTCGTGGCAGCTGACCACCTTGCGGGCCTGGTCCGCCGCGTGCTTCTTCAGGATGTTCCCAGCGCCGGTCATCATGCGCGTGGCCTGGATGCGGTAGAAGGCACGACTCTTCTGCTGCTGGACCAGCACCTGGTAGTTGGCCATCTCAATCAGCTGCTCCATGTCCTGAAACAGGACCAAGAGCAAAGGCAGTGTTACAGGACCAAGAGCAAAGGCAGTGTTACAGGACCAAGGGCATAGGCCGTGTTACAGGACCAAGAGCAAAGTCAGTGTTACAGGACCAAGGGCACAGGCAGTGTTACAGGACCAAGGGCATAGGCCGTGTTACAGAGGTGTAGGACAAAACAGGAGCAAGACTCTTTGTTTATTATTGACATATTTTATTATTTACAGATTTTTCATGCAAGCTCCACACATGAATCCTCACATCATATAATCATTTATATCATAAACGCTTTTATTTATTTTATTAATACACTCGTGTTTTATTGACTTTGGATGTGAAAAGATGTAAGTTTTAGTACCCTTGTAAACTGTTATTATATATATATATATATATATATATATTATATATTAAGAAAAACATATTCACCACTAACTAGCTTATATGTATATTAGTAGCATACTAGCCATTTACTAGTCTAAATGACTAATTAATACCTCATTCTGCATGACCTTACTCTACCTGTAATAGACCATAGCATGTATTTTTGTTTAGTTGCACAAATGCCATGGCCAGTAAACATCTAGGAATCAATTTGAATAGCCTGGAACACATCATTTCAAAAACGGTAGCTGTTCCCGCTACCCAGCCCTTTCAAGACACTGAGCAAAACACTCATTTGTGTTGCAACTGATGCATATCTTAAACAGGCACTTGAAAGGTAATGGTGGGTTTCAATCTGTGTCTCACTGTGACTCACTGTTCAGCAGGTCTGACCAAATTTTGCTTCTTCATGAGAAGCATCTATAGGCAACCTATTTATTGTACAGTGGTGTGGTGCTATGTATGTAGTGTAGTGTGGTGGTATGTATATAGTGTAGTGTGGTGGTATGTATGTAGTGTAGTGTGGTGGTATGTATATAGTGTAGTGTGGTTATTTGTATGTAGTGTAGTGTGGTGGTATGTATGTAGTGTAGTGTGGTGGTATGTATATAGTGTAGTGTGGTGGTATGTATATAGTGTAGTGTGGTGGTATGTATATAGTGTAGTGTGGTGGTATGTATATAGTGTAGTGTGGTGGTATGTATATAGTGTAGTGTGGTGGTATGTATATAGTGTAGTGTGGTGGTATGTGTGTAGTGTAGTGTGGTGGTATGTATATAGTGTAGTGTGGTGGTATGTATATAGTGTAGTGTGGTTATTTGTATGCAGTGTAGTGTGGTGGTATGTATATAGTGTAGTGTGGTGGTATGTACATAGTGTAGTGTGGTGGTATGTATATAGTGTGGAGTGGTGGTATGTATATAGTGTGGAGTGGTGGTATGTATATAGTGTAGTGTGGTTATATGTATGTAGTGTAGTGTGGTGGTATGTATGTAGTGTAGTATAGTGCTATGTATGTAGTGTAGTGTGGTTATATGTATGTAGTGTAGTGTGGTGGTATGTATATAGTGTAGTGTGGTGGTATGTATGTAGTGTAGTATAGTGCTATGTATGTAGTGTAGTGTGGTGGTATGTATATAGTGTAGTGTGGTTATATGTATGTAGTGTAGTGTGGTTATATGTCTGTAGTGTAGTGTGGTGGTATGTATGTAGTGTAGTATAGTGCTATGTCGCAATACTATGATCTATGCTATGATGGGAAATGGTGGTGTCAAAGTATGTTTAGGCATATGGGTTGTCGTATGTTTTAACATAAATTTTGAATTAAGTGCAATAGAGTCCTAGGTCAGTGATATGACTTGTGTATATATGTTATGGTGAAAGAGCATAGGAGGTCTATGCTTTTTGCCCTTTCTGGTGTGGACAAGCCTATTTGAGGACATTATGTTCACTCACTCAGAAATCCTTTTCTATAGGGATGATACAGGATCTATTCTATTTGACTTTCTTATGTGCGCTTAACTATGTGCATTAACCACAGACAGAGAACAGATACTTTAGACCAGATTTAGCTTCTAGCTAATTTCCATCTGCATCTCTTATTGTAATTTCATTAGGCACATGCCTGTGTGCAATCAAGGCTGAAATGCAGTTTCTCCTGGGCCGACAGGGTGTTTAAATATTTCAACACATTTAAGAAAAGGATGTAAATGAAATGTAAATGTAAATGAAAAAGGAAAGTAAATGATGAACTAATGACTAATGATAGACACCTCAATCAAGAACAAACATTAAGAGTTTGGGTAAGAGTTTAACACCTAAATTCAACTTTAAATTCTCTTGCTTGTTACTGCCCTTGAAAATCAATTGACGTTGGGAGGTCAACTGCTCGTTGCCAGACCATACCTCAATCCTGACTGATGTGGGTGTGATTCCCAGGCTATAAGAACATAATGAATCAGAGTAAATGCTAGAACAGCGCTCCTGTGTGTACCTTGTCTGGGTGACGTTGTTTCAGCTCCTTCAGCGTCCGTGCCATCTCTCTACGCGCCTCCTCTTCCTCGCTCCCTCCTCCTCCTCCACCACCTCCCCCGCCCCCCTCCTCCACCCCAGCCAGCATGCCGTCTAGCGCCTCCTTGTGGTGCGAGTTAGCGCCCTGCCCGTCCATCTCTACCTCCATCTTGGCGAAGACGCTGTCGACACCCTCCGTCTCAATGATAATGCCGCGGCTCTTGTCGGCACGGTAACGCTTGTGCACGTACTTGTAGATGAGCAGGCGGCGGTCAGCGACCCAGGCCTGGACCACGCAGATGGGGAAGAAGAGGAAGGTGAGCACTGCCTCCCACACATCCACCTGGCCAGGTGAGATGACCGCCAGGATTAGGTAGAGCCAGATGTAGGCGAAGACGCTCCAGGCAGCCGTGACGAAAAAGACACGCAGGTGCTTGATCTTGCGCACCTCGCCGTCAGGCACCACGTAGACGCAGATGCCGATGATCACGAACATGTTAAAGGCGGCGCTGCCTACGATGGTGGATGGGCCCAGGTTGCCGGCGTCGAAGCCATGGCCACAGACCTCGATGACGGACAGCAGGATCTCGGGAGCGGACGAGCCCAAGGCCATGAGCGTAAGGTTAGAGACGGTTTCGTTCCAGATGCGAACGGTGGCGGTGGTGGTCTCGCCGTTGGGTTTCTTGATAGTGATCTCCTTCTCCTGCGAGGTGATGACCTCGATGGATGACATGAAGCGGTCAGCGATGATGGACATGCCCATGAACATGTAGATGAGCGCCACAAAGTAGACGATGGCACGTGCCACCTTGTCGGCCACGGCTGGGTTCTGGGGGTTCCACACGGGCAGCACCACGCCGTCCATGCACGCGTCATCACTCGAGCAGTTGCCTGGCGGCGAGCCGTGGTCGATGGCGGTGCTGTCGAGGGAGGAGCCGGCGAGGGAGGGGCGGGGCGAGAAGCCCAAGAAGAGGAAGAAGAAGAGGAGGAGGAAGGAGGAGAGGTGGTGAGCGAGGGATGAGAGACAAAGAGAAGGAGGAGTGAAGGGAAGTTTGGCTGCCATGTCAGGAGGGTTCAGGACTTATGGGGGTGGCACTTGCACAGCTTCTGAACACACACCTGTGGAGGAGAGTGCAGACACACACACACACACACACACACACACACACACACACACACACACACACAGACACCACACTTGGGTTAGTTCAGTGCTACACAATCAAAGTGCTCATTTTAACACAGCTGCCAATAAACAGACACACAGAGACCGATATACACACACAGACCAAAAGACACAGACCAACTGACACAGATACAGATGCACAAACATACACACACTAAGGCACACACACACGCACGCACACACACACACTCAGGGTACTTCTGAGGTACTGAAACAAAGTGCTCATTTGAATGGGTATAGCTGGAGTCCAGGGAGAGACTAATTAGTGTGGCCTCATCATACATTCTCTTTACACTGTAGTCCCAAACCACGCATACACACACACACACACACACACACACACACACAAACATAAAGCACCTCTCAGAAAATATGACAGTGTGTGGGTGTAGGTTTATTAAAAGAGAAAGTGTGAAAGAGAGAGAGAGAGACAGAGAGAGAAAGAAAGAAAAAGAGAAAAGTCTACTCACACAGTGCAGTGTATTTGAGATTCTCCAATATTACAACTTATATAACATCACCTATGTTCAACTGACATAAACCAAAAGCAAGGCCATTATCTCCATGTAAGTCATCTTACACACACATACACCAACCCCCCAGCACACACACACACACGCATACACACACCTAAGTACACACCTAAGCCGTTCCCCAACTGACTAGCCAGCCTAACCATGCACTGACCTTTGGGATGGCTACATCCATATTCACTCCACTGAGTGGCTGCTTTTACTACTTCTGGATTGGCTGATGGGCCACTGCCCTTTTCCCTCTGTACTGTACTGTGTCTATGTCTAACTGGACGCTCCTAAATTCCATCGCTCGTTCGTTCGCTAGGTCGCCGGGTTGCTCAGGCGGTGATGGGCACACAGAGCAATTTGTCAGACTGCTGGAGCACATTCATCCTTCATTCTCTGCATTCTCTTTCTCTGTCATCTCTTTTACTTTCTGTCTTTCAACTTCTCTTCCTGTCCTTCTTTCTCTCCCTTTGTGTCCTTTCTCTCCCTACTACCTCTCTCTCTCTCCCTGATTCTCTCTTCTTAGAAATATGTGCTCTGCTATGGGATTTTATGACTTGGCCTCTTAGAAGTGTCCAGTATTCAGTACTTAAATTGAATGGCTCCATACTGTCTGAATAAATAAAACTGAATCACTGTGTTAATGATGCACAGGATAAAATGTTCAGACTCAGGTGCGGTAAAGTTTAGGAGACTTAACATTGGACACAGCACTCCCACCCCTGAGCCCTCATACACATTCCCTCACATAGACCATTCCTATACCATAGGAAAATATTGTCTGTCACACAGTTCACCATGGTAACAGGCTATATCATACAGTTCATCATGATAACAGGGCTCTATCACACAGTTCACCATGGTAACAGGCTATACCACACAGTTCACCGTGGTAACAGGCTATACACACAGTTCACCATGGTAACAGACTATATTACACAGTCCACCACGGTAACAGGCCAAATCACACAGTCCACCATGGTAACAGGCTCTATCACACAGTTCACTATGGTAACAGGCTATACCACACAATTCAACAGGGTGACAGGCTACATCACATAGTACATCATGGTACCAGGCTCTATCACACAGCTCACCAGGATAACAGGCTATACTACACAGTTCACCATGGTAACAGGCTATACCACACAGTTCACCATAGTAACAGGCTATACCACACAGTTCGCCATGGTAACAGGCTATACCACACAGTTCACCATGGTAACAGGCTATACCACACAGTTCACCATAGTAACATACTGTACTACACAGTCCACCCTAGCAACAGGCTTTTACACAGTAACAAACATACCATCTAGTTATCACCTTCTAGACCAGCTAGACCACAAATGTATGTGTGTATCTGGATAAGGACCTGAGATATAACAGATAAAGACACATTAGAGATGTACGAACTTTCCCTTTTTGTCTTCCAAGCTCTCTCTCTCTCTTTCTCTTTTCCTCTCTCTACATATTCTGCCTGTTTCTTACTCAGAGTGGCGGGTGCAAAATGTCTCCCAAACTCTTGAAGGTCATGTTCAGAGCTTACTCATCCTCTCATCATCCCTCACTGTCATTCCATCACTCTCTCACTCTACTCACATCATTCGTTCTCTCTCTCTCCCTTTCATTCCACTCAAATAATTCTTTCTGTCTCTGTCTGTCTGTCTCTCTCTCCTCACATTATACTGTACTCTCTCTCTCTGTCTATCTCTCTAATGTCAGTTGAATTATATTGAATATTATATTAGCCATGTCAAAACAAACATTTAATTAGATTCAACAAAGACTACAGCATATTAATTCCATTTATTCAGGCATGAACCTGACATTAATGTGACTCCTGTGAGAATGTTAGCAAAACAATTTTTACATTTTTCATCAGGATGGAGACAGTGTCATCCCCAATCATGACCTCTTCTGTCACACACACACACACACACACACACACACACACACACAGACGGGCTATGGCTCTCTTGAATACCATGACTCTCAGAGTGTATGTTTTCTGTGGCTGAGACTTTGACTGGTCAGCACCTGATGCTTGTTGTCGCTGCAAGCCTACCCACACACTGATCCACACTGACCCCCATCACACACAGACATACACACATACACATACAGTACACAAACAGACGCACACAGATGCACATACACACACACACCTCTGCTACACTCACACACTACACACTTTTGATTGATTTAAGGATGACACTTTTTGCAGTTTCATGGTGCTGCTGTCACAATGACAGTGGAGTTCTTGAATCTTGAATCTCTTTCCCAGTGCCTCCTCCTCTTCCTCTCCTCCTTTCTCTCAATCCCTCTATCTTAAATGTTCATTCTTTCTCTCTCTCTCTTTCTTTTTTTCTTTCGTGTGTGTGTTTGTGTGAGCACAAACATTGACATGTGCATCTACATGCATGTGTGTATGCTGTGTGCAGCTATGTATGTATGTATGTATGTATGTATGTATGTAAAGATGTATACTCTGTGTGTGTGACCATGTATTCACAAATATGTCTACTGTATATGTGTGTATGCAGACTCAGCGTCAAAGGATTCTAACACTTTCTGGTCATATGCACATGTACATGCACACACTTGCACACACGTACACACACACA
>JAIFZK010000009.1:24452500-24460000 GCA_027481765.1 Tenualosa thibaudeaui | reverse complement strand
GGCACACACACACACAAAAACACTTGCATAGGTAATGCGTCTGATTAATGGTGTGATTAGGATGCATGTCCGCATGTGTGCACACACAAGCAATCAGGCTGATAAAGGCAAAGATTGCACATCTGAACACACACACACACACAAACACACACAGACACAGACACACAGTCTAAGAACAGACAGCTATGTAATGTTGGAAGACATAAACAGAGGAACAGCCACAGTGATCCATAATCCATAATCCATATGTTAAAGGCACAGTCTCAGTGATGTATGTAATCCACATATAAAGGCACAGTCTCAGTGATGTATGTAATCTATATGCTAAAGGCACAGTCTCAGTGATGTACATAATCCATATGGAAAGCCAGTGATGAGTGTTATGTGGAGGTGAGATGTTTCATTCCAGCAGTTCCATTACGCATGGAAGAAGCCTATAGTCAAGCAGACACAGATTTGGGCACAAACACACACACACATACACACACTTCTCTTGCTTTCAGAAAATCATACAGGCGTGTACACATGCATATACACAGACACACACAGACACACACACATATACACCCCCCCCCCCACACACACACACACACACATGTCAGTAAAAGAATACTAAAGTGGTCTGACCTCCACAGCTTGGTCCGCTGAAGTACCAAACATCCAGAGAGAGGTGACTTGAACACAAACACAGCACCAGAATGGCAACAAGATAACGACACACATACACACACACACACACACACACACACACACACACACACACCTAGTTTTATTTCCTTCTGTCAATTTCAGTTTTTCAGTCTCACTTCTCTCTCTGAGCCATTCTTCAGTCATTTTTCCACCAAACCCTTTGTCTCTTCCACCCTCATTCTCTCTCTCACTTCCTCATCTTTTGACTCTCTGTCTTATTCTCTCTCTCTCTTCTCTCTTCCTGCTTTTATCTTCATCACTCTTTCTCTCTCTCTCCATTTGTGAGCAGCAGCTCCACCCCTCTTCCATACTCTCTCTCTCTCTCTCTTTCACATCCCCTCTTTCCTGTCTCTATAAGAGCATGACACAGCAACTCTCATAGAGGTCCAACAGATCAGACCTCTGCGGGTTCTGAGAGTGCTCTGACCCTGAACCTGAGGTCAGTTTTGGATGTTTGTGGGGTGAGAAACCTGTGTGTGTGTATGTGTGTGTGTGTGCGTGTGTGTGTGTGTGTGTGTGTGTGTGAATATTTCTGAGAGTGGTCAGACCTTGTGCTTAGGTCATGTTTTTATTTGTCGGTCATTGTCTCAGTGTGTGTGTGTGTGTGTGTGTGTGCTGTGGCAGTGCCCCAGCAGTGTTTGTGAGGCACAGGGATTTCTAATGTCCTCATTACTACACAGTTCTCACAAGCGTCTCATAAAACTTACATGCTGCTGATCTCTGTAATGTCAAACACCTCTGCTTCTTCACCTACAAACACACACACACACACACACACTCACTTACATACACAAACAGACTTACTTAAACACTCTCACTCTCTCTCTCTCTCACACACACACACACACACACCTCAGAGAAAAAACTTCATACACACACTCACCACACACACACAGACACACACTGTGTGAGAGAGAGAGGGCCGCTGCTCTATTTCCCAGGCTAGCATGCAGGTAATTAGAGTGAAATTAAAGCCATAGCTCCTAACACCACCCACAAGCACCACACTCATCTCTCCTCATTAGACCTGCACTCACAGGTGCTGCACTGGGATCAGGGATACAGACACACACACACAGACACACACACATACAGGCAGGGAGCCGACCGCAGAGACATACCATCCTCCTCCTCATACACACACACACACACACACACACACACACACACACAGGCAGAGAGCCGACCGGAGAGACATACCATCCTCCTCCTCATACGCAAACACACACACACACACATGCATACACAAAGGAGGTAGGGAGTCGACTAGGGACACACCAGTACGACATTTGAATTGGATATCAGTCCCAATATGGAAAAAATACTTGGATCGGGTTTCGGAAAAATTAGCCTATCCATGGGCCATCCAGTTTCCTAAACTTAATGACAACTACTGTGCTACTGTGTGCCCAGCCAGAGACAGCTTCAAAGACATGGTAGCACGTTAGCTAGGTGCAGCTGTAACGCATGAACACACAGGATTTCTATGGCTATTATAAGCGCTATGAACAAAATTACCATAAAGTTAAAAGTCATTTACTGTGAGTTCAAATGAAAAATCTGCATATATTTAACCTGAATGGTTCCTGTCAGTGAACTTAGCTCATGTTGAGTCTGATTTCCACTGGCACCCGGCGTAGAGACAAAGTTTGTTTCACTGAAGTGCAGCGTTAGGGGTTCTGCAGCGTTAGGGGTTCTGCAGCGTTAGGGGTTCTGCAGCGTTAGGGGTTCATGCCCATGTCTCAGATTCTGTATTGGAACTACTGTAAAAAAGTTGGATCGGTGCATTCTTAGAGTCTAGAAGTACCGTCCTCCTCTCTGTCCTCCCTATACTACCTATACCTATAGCACAGTCTGGTACTGGGGCTAGGGGTGCACACACACACACACACACACACACACACACACACACACACACACAGCAAAGCATTTAGGGCCAGAGTGCAGCTGTGAAGGTAATCTTGCCCACATTTATTCGTTGGCAGAGATTTAAAAAACACACGGTTGAAAAACCAATCACTATTTCCCACAGTGACGTCTTGGGGAAGTGCCTCTTCTCCACAGACTTGCTGCATCCGTTAAATTTTTCTGTATGTGCACATGTGTGTGTGTGTTTCTCTGTGTGTGTGTGTGTGTGTGTGTGTGAGACCATTATGCCTTATTAGCAGTGTTGCACTTTTTAATGAAAAAAAATAAAATCTTCCTCAGGGGGCTGCCACCTCATTAGAGGAAACAGTAGCCAGAGGGTGACACACACACACACACACACAGAGGGTAAGCCACATCAGATGTGCATCATTACAGTGATCCACAGGACTTGAAAATGATGTGTGTGAGTGTGTATTTGTGTGTGTGTGTGTGTCTGCATGCGTGTGTATGTGTGTATGTGCATGAGGGTGTGTGTGTGTGCGTTTGCAAAGCGATAGGATGGATATTCGCACATCCCATTAAATGTGGGGCTGTTTTTGTGCATGTGTGGGAGCTATCTAGCCTAGGCACATATTCTACTAACAGAAAGACCACCATAAATCCTTAAGTCACCTGCAATGTTACAAGCACACACAGAAAATCTTTCTCTTCCCCTCTTCAACTCGCTCTCTCCTCTGTCTTCCCTCGCTCACACACAGACACTCCCTTACTCTCCCTCTCTCTCTCTCTCTCTCTCTCTCTCACACACACACACACACACACACACACACACACACACACACACACACACACACACACACACACACACACACACAGTCAAGCCTATATGTAGGCCTACAAGCGTCTGCAAAGTCAGAGCAAATGCAATGTGCCAATTCACATTTGAAACACATCACCATGGAGTGATCCATGTAATAAAGCTGGTTTGCAAATGTAGTTCCTGTTTCCACACACACACACAAAATGGCACAAAATAGCAATTTGTCAGCTATCAATTACATCAGGGCCAGTTTTGCATACGGCAACTCAGGATTAAGCGTCTTGCTCAAGTGCACAACGGTGGCAGCAATTTTCCAGGCTACTAGCATGGTAGAAAGGTTCTTTAACCGCTACGCCACCACCCCATACAACACTAGAGTGTTGAGGCCAGAGTATTGAGGCCAGATCAATACTTTACTAGGTCCAGACAGGGCTAAACTGAGTCCACGTCGAGACACTCGGGCCAGATCAATACTAGACTAAAATTGGAGGAGAGCTGTGTGAGGTGCTGGATGAGGTGTGTGTGAGGTGTGAGATGTGTGAGGTTAGAGAGCTGTGTGAGAGGTGTGTGAGCTGTGAGAGAAGTGTGTGAGGTGTCAGAGGTGTGTGAGAGAAATGTGTGAGGTGTCAGAGGTGTGTGAGAGAGATGTGTGAGGTTAGAGAGATGTGTGAGAGGTGTGTGAGGTGTGAGAGAAGTGTGTGAGGTGTCAGAGGTGTGTGAGAGAGATGTGTGAGGTGTGAGAGAAGTGTGTGAGGTGTCAGAGGTGTGTGAGAGGTGAAAGGTGTGTGTGAGGTTTGTGATGTGTCTGAGAGGTACAGGATGTGAGGTGCTGTGAGCTCTGTGAAGGCCAGGCAGTGAGTGTGTGCTGCTATCTGATCTGATCTGATCTGATCTGGCCGTCTGGTCTACCCTGGCTCTGCTGTTAGTCAGTCTGATGTCTGCAGCTAACCCCACACTGGCCTTCACAGGCCTGTCTCAGCACTGAACGGATGATGGTAGTCTGACAGCTGGGAAATGAGAAGAGTTTATTAGACACACACACACACGCACACATGCACACACACGCACACACACACAGACAGGGGAGTACAGTTATAATGGTTGTGTTTTCTCTGGTGGGCTCTGATGGAGTGTGTATTCTTTCCAGAGCTAATGCTGAATTACTTCTCATTATCCTCACAGCACACAGTATAGAAAAATGTGTATGTGTCTTTTTGTAGTTCTGTTGTGTGTCTATGAGTGTGTGTGTGCGCGTGTGTGTAGTCTGGGATTTATGGGGGTGTAAGCTTTGAAGCTCTGGACTTCAGCATGTAAGCAAGAATATAATCACAGGAGAAAAACACTTTCCCTCTCTCTCACACACACACAGACACAAACACACACATAAAATACACATACACATGCCCACGCATATTTTCTTTCTGTGTGTCTCACCACTTACACACACACACACGCACACACACATTAGATAGGGATGACTTTTGTTTATGTGGCTGTAGTGAACCACTTTCATAAGAACTACTCAAAGCCCCACACATAACAGTGCCAGCTTACACACACACACACACACACACACACACACACACACACACACAGTTATAGTATATACTCAGAGAGGGGGTATTGTATAGTACTGTTTCTGTGGCCTTGATAGACCACTAATATACGTAGTGTTAACAGCTACACAAACACCATGGTCACATTCATTACTGCACATACAAACACATACACACAAACACACAAACACATACACACAAATACATACACACAAACATACAAACACAAACACACAAACACATACACACAAACACATACACACAAACATACAAACACAAACACACAAACACACTCACTGCAATGAGTCTGACAAACATCTCCACCTTGGCTCCATCAGGTACAAGGGGTCAACACAGTTTCACACCTACAGTCATGTGACCTTAACCACCCTCAGATGACTGTCTTATTACTATAGTACTGAATATCTATCTGTCTGTCTCTCTCTCTCTCTCTCTCTCTCTATATATATATATATATATATATATATATATATTACTGAAACTCCGAAGGCAATAAATAGATTTCTTTGTCTATTCTGATATGCTTCCATTGCAGTTTAAAATTAGTTCTTCATCAATAAATAAACCTGCAATTTTATCTTTAAATGTCTATGGCATCAACATGGGAAACATGTAAGTGCTAAAAACTGAGCAATAAGTTATAATTAAACCTGCAATGCTTTTCAGCTCCTGTAGCATCTCCTTCATTCTCTACTTCAACCTCCAACCACAGCTTAAAATGGGTCACACACACACACACACACACACACACACACACACACACACACACACCTCTTCTTGCTCACGTGTTACAGGAACACGAAGAGTATCCCACCCCCAGCTTCTGCGTACTCACTGTTGTCACATCATGTCACGCATCATCCCCTCCACACACACACACACACACACTTTCCCTGCCACACACAGCAGCCGATCCATCTGTATTAATATTCATGCTGCATGCAAAGCCGCTGAGCCACTGTGCTGTATGTGTGTGTGTGTGTGTGTGTGTGTGTGTTAGTGCGTGTAATAAAACCCAAGACTCTCTTGCAGTCACACAGCCCAGTGGCTCCTCCATGTTGATTGTGTCTCATTCCTCTCCATCCTCTGCTACTCCTCTTCTTCCTCCTCTTCATCATCCTTAGCCACCTCCTCCTCTTCAGCACTGCCCCTCCTCTTCTTCTTCCTCTTCATCCACTACTCCTCCTCTTCCTCATGCTTAGCCACTCCTCATCCACCTCCTCCTCTTCATCCACTGCTCCTCCTCCACCTCCTCCTCCCCCTTCAGTCATGGTTTCTTTTCTTCCTCCTCCTCCCCCTCTTCCTGCTCTTTCTCATCCTCCAGTCTGCTCTTCCCCTAATCCTCCTCTGTGTGTGTGTGTGTGTGTGTGTGTGTGTGTGTGTGTGTGTATGTGTGTGTGTGTGTGTGTATGCCCCCCTGAGGATGCCCCATCCAGTCTCTGCTCACTCTGCCCATCAACCAATGGCAGCTCACTGATCCTCACTCCAGCAGCTCCGCAGGGAATTCTGAGAAGTCTCCTCCTCAGGTTTCCACTGGGACTCATTCCAGAGTACCAGCTCCGCCATGCAACACTGACTGCACTGCACTGCACTGAGTGGAGCGTGTGCCAAGCACTGCTCTGTTAGGCTAGGCTAGGCTAGCTACTCAAGCACCTACAGACACAAGACACACAGCTACAGGGACCCTCTGCTAGCTGTCTGTATCCATGAAACAGGATTGCAGGCTAATCCTCTTTCTGTTCAGTATCTACACACACACACACACACACACACACACACACACACTTCCTGACCACAGTCCCATCACTGGGCATGCCCAGGGAGACGGAGATCTGAACATGCTCATCAAAGGATGCCACTGTCTACTCAAGAATTATGCATGCAAAGACACCACACTCACATTTACACACATACATACAAACACAAACACTCAACATCTACCACAAATTCACACACATACACTCAAGTAATCACACACACACACACACAGGTGTAGTGTTCCGCCAGCCTGTGGTGTGGTGTCCTGCAGTGAGACTGTGGTGAAAACCCCTTGACTGACACTCATGGTCCCCCTCCCCCCCACCTGTTCCCAGGTGTGCTCAGCTACTGAGCTCATTAGAGGGACTCACCTCAGTTCTCTCTCTCTCTCTCTTATCTTATTCTCTTTTCCCTCCCTGGCTCATGTCTATTTCTCTTTTCTCTCTGTCTCTTTCTCTCTCTGTCTTTTTTTTCTCCCTCTCTTCTTCTAAAAATCTTATCTTTTCTCTCTCACTTCGTCTAATGGTGCCTTTCTCTCTTTCATTCTTTATCCTACTTTCCTCACTACTTCTATGTCCCTGTCATCATCTCTTTCTCTCACCCACTTGTGCCTCTCTCTCTCTGTCTCTCTCTCTCTCTCTCTTTTTCACTCATCCCCCTCCCTTCATCTCATCTCATGCCTCCTCTCTTCCAGATGTCTGGGTCTGAGGGCAGGTCAGGCCTCTAACTGTTCACATCTGTCACCATATGTGCCTGATCAGCCCAAAATAACACCTCCTCCTTTTC
>JAIFZK010000009.1:24445000-24450000 GCA_027481765.1 Tenualosa thibaudeaui | reverse complement strand
TGTCTTCCCCTCTCCGACATGCAAGACTCTCTCAGAGACAAACTCATGGAGGAGGAAGTGGAGGAGTGGAAAGAGAGAGATATGTAAATTACTGGTTAAGAGTCTAGTTTAAAGAGATTAAACAGAAGAAAATGAAGCTTATGGGAACAAACTGAGTTATTTCAAGAAAACCTCCTCTGGAATACTTGTAATCTTAAAAAAGAGAAATACTATGTTCAACTGATACCCTATCCACCTTCAAGAAACTCTTGAAGACCCAGCTCTTCCAAGAATATCTCCTGGCGTAAATTTTGAGAATGCACTTAGCAACTTAATTTCTCTTTTATACTGCACTTTATTACACTATTGCACTTTCAACTTAAAATAGTGCAGTTTTTATGTTAGCAATATGCACTCTTTGTTAGTTTCTTTCATTGTGTTGTAGCTTGAATGTTATCTTCTTTTGTAAGTCCCTTTGGATAAAAGCGTCTGCTAAATGCTTAAATGTAAATGTAAATGTACTATTTGGCTAATATTCTAGAAGCAAAACCAACAGAGGCATATTCACGAAAGATCCACACTGTCTATCAAGCCTCAGAGACTTTAATTGACATGCGATCTGACCAATCAGAACGCTAAGTAGATTGCCTCTGATTAGAAGAAAAGTCATTGCTGTATGGTCAATATTCCATGACAGTTGGAAGTAGATACTTTTAAGAGGCAGAGTCTCAGCAGCCATACTGGGACCCTGCCACAGTGACTAGTGAAGCAAAGAAAAAGACATTAAGAGACTTAGCAGCAGACTTTATGGTCATAAATAGAAAGGAAATTAAAACAGACCAGAAGCATGGCACCAGGCCATTAGTTCCACCAAAAAAACTCTAAAATGGCTGGGAAGAAAGCAATGAGAAAACTCTATGTGGACTCTAAGCCCACATTTAACATCAACATGTACAACAATGGCACAGTGATGACTCAAGGACCAGAGAAAAGCCTAAAGAAATTTTAAAAAGACTTCCCTAAACTTAAGAGCCTAGCAGGGAAAGTCTTCTGTTCCCTCTACTGTAATAGCAGCAGGGCCCACCCCCACCCCCATCTCCCTGCTCCTGCTCCCTCTGCCCCTGCTGCTTCTCATTCCCCTCTGACACCCAAGACTGCTGTGTCAGTACAGAGGACTCAGGAGTGCCTGGCATTTGTAGAGACGGAAATGGCAGAGTTTAAGGAAAGTCAACTAATGGATAGTGATGTCATGAAAGAGCTGAAAGATGAATTAAAAAACTTAAATAAACTCAAGATAAAAAAATAAAAAAACTTGAATTAAGAATGGATCGCCTGAAAGAAAAAAAATGTCAGCTCAGAGCTCAGGGTCATCATTGACTAGGACCTCTCTCTGAATAGTCAAGCAAAACATCCCTTTTTCATCTACATAACATCACAAAGGTAAGAAAGTTCCTATCCTGGTGGGTGTGGAAAAGTTAATACATGCATTTGTTACCTCCAGGCTTGATTGTTGTAATGTTCTGTTCTCTGGGTGTAGTAATACCTGTATTAAAAACCTATAGCTAATTAAAAATGTCATGGTCCAAACACTCACTAGGACTAAAAAAATCTCTCTCCTATCCTTGCTTCCTTACACTGGCTTCCTATGAAAAGTCAAGTCAATTTTAAAATAATCCTCCTAAAGCCCTCAATACACATGCTCCGACATTTATTACATATTTACTTGTCCCTTACTGCCCTGCTAAACCTCTAAGGTCCCGGAATGTTGGTGTCCTTGTAATCCCAAGAATATCAAAATCCACAATAGGAGGAAGAGCTTTTGCTACAATGCATCTCTCTAGTGTAATAATCCCCCTCCAACATTCCACAAGCAGACACTCTCAATACCTTCTAGAAGCCTAGATTTAGCTTCCTCTTTACTGCTCCCCATATTTAAGGGTGGTGCAGGGTTGATCATCACTCCTCATGGGTCTTTTGGGATAGACTGCTTCTGCTGTTGCGCTGAGGTGCAAATTCTCTGCAGTGGTGTGGGGCTGGGTTCTGCTGTGTTCTGCATTGCATTGTATGGATGTGAAGTATGGGGTCCACTGCGCTAGATGGGACAAACATCCCACAGAATCCCTGCATGCAGAGTTTCTTAGAAATATCCTAAGGGTCCAAAGAAAACCCCCACAAAAGCTAGCAGGGCAGAATTAGGCAAATTCCCATCAGCATTAAATATCCACAAGATATCCCAAATGTCCCCTCTGAAATCTAGTGCAGAGGACGCTATAAAGTGCAAGCATTTTAAACCCAAGAGCTCAGCCCAGATACCAGACTCCTCAGTTAAACCCAAGAGCTCAGCCCTGATACCAGACCCCTCAGCAAAACCCAAGAGCTCAACCCTGATACCAGACCACTCTGTCAGCTGGTTCTGTAGTTAACTAACCCATCAAACATGCTGACCCATCAGTCTCAGACCAACACTGCTTTCCAAAATCATATAAAAGTAAAACAAATTATGAGTCAGTGAAAGAAAACATATCTGGAACATTGGGACAATCAAACCACATCAAATCAAATCACAATCCAAATTGTTAAAAAATGTTACTTAACACTAAAAAGAAATTATGAATTGGCAGAGTATCTCTTCACAGACAGAGATACAAAGCACAGGCTAAGTGACCACTGTCTTGCTATAGAGAAAGGGCAATATAAAAAAGCATGACTCCTAAGACAGCAGCAGATCTGTGGTCACTTTATAGCTAGTGAGGTCGAAACAGAGATGGATGTTCTAGTTTATTGTCCAAAATTTATTTTTATTTTTTACTCTTCCCAGACAAAATCCCAAATTTTAGCTTCCTCAGAGACTATGAGAAATTGACCCACCTTCTAGGAGAAGGACCAAATACTCGGTAAGCTGCACAATAAGTAGCAGTCTGTCATACCCTGAGAGACAGTGAACCTGACTAACAATGTAACAATGTATACATTTGTTACAGTTCAATACATTCTTGTTGTTTTTCAAAGTAACTATGTTAATCCACAAATCCAACCATTTTAACTGTTCATATGTATGTGGTGAACGGGTTATGTGTGTGTGTGTGTCTGTGTGTTTGTGTGTACACGTCTTTGCATCTGAAACAGCTTCCTGTGCTACTGTTTAGCCCCCTGTTCCCCTGGTACCCATTAAATCTCTTTCCCCAAACGGTTCTTAATTCTCCAATGTCATTTTGATGACCTACTGTTGGGTACCATAGCATACCATAGCATAGCATTGGGTAAGCTTGGGTACCATAGCATTTCAACATCATGCTAATAAAGCTAAATAAACTTTGAATTGAACTGATCATGGTAAGCCATGCCAGTTCCCCAGCCCAGCAGAACACAGAACAAAAGAGATCAAACAGGAGGGAAACTGGGGCCTTCTTATCAAATCTGACAGTGCTCAGTACCCAGACACCACAACAAACAATGCTCAGACACACGCATGCACACATATATTGCAACCACACACACTCAGACACTCACGGCAAACACTACTCACACAGAAACATATAGCGCACACACACACACACACACACACACACACACACACAGAGTAACCAGGTACCACACCACAAGATGCTCACAGACACTTATAGCATTTCTGCTTCACACAAGACTCTCTGACACACTTTCTCTCCTTCTGTCTCTTTCTCTCTAATTCTCTCTCCCTCACACACACACACACACACACACACAAAACTGAGGCACCAGTGAATCAATTCTTTATCTGTGCCGTTATGCAATCTCTCCCGCAGGTCAGTGGGTATGACAGCAACAATAGCACCACTCCTGTTCTCACTCCACTCACTCACACACACACACACACACACACACACATACACTCACCACTCCTGGTCACAATTTCAGGATCATGGATGGACAGAGAAAGACAGAAGGCAGTATATTAGAGATACACTTCTGTACACAAACATGCAAACACACACACACACACACACTGATGTTGCAGTATACACATACTCTCTTTCCTTGTATAAATTTTTTGCATAATCAGAAATCCTTTTGTCACAACAATAAAGCTCATTTGAGTTGAACTGAACTATACTGGATTGAAATTAAGCTTTGAGTGGAGACCCCTGTGTGAGACACAGACTGAAAGACACAAAATGAGATAAATGCAGAAAGATGAAAGTGAGCCACAGAGAGAGATAAGAAATCTTTCAGCTATTTCAGTACCTTTGACAGGGGACTAGGCAGAATAAGAGATATCACTCAGATAGACATCTAGCCAGAGAAGTTTCATATTTTACAGTTCAATATTTTCCATTTAATCATATTGATTTCTTCAGTATTCAGGCTCTATGAACACACAGATACACACACTAACACACACACACACACACACACAGATAAACCACACTAACACATTGAACTGAATGGAACAGAGAAGCACTGGGTAATGTGCAATTTTATTTCAGAACCTTGGATAGCTACCACAACAATTGCCAGAGGCAGACAGACAAACTAAAAGAAGGATATTAAAGGACACAGACACAAAGACAAGACAGGCAGACAAACATTGAGAGGAGCACCTTCAACCCACCCACTATTGTGTGATTTCAGGTTTCAGCACCTTGGACAGCTCCCACCACACAGCATGCCCAGATAAGGAGCCATGCTTCAGAGCTGCTGCATGTGTCTGATTACTAGGCTAGTGCACACACTCGTGTGCGTGTGCATGCGTGCGTGTGTGCACACGTGCGTGGACATATACGTGTGTGTGTGCGCACACCTATGCACGTGTGTGTGTGTGTATGTGTGTGTGTGGTGGCTAGGGGGAAGCACAGCAGTAAGAGGCACTGCAGCATTAGCAGAGGGAGGCTTTGGCAGAGATAAACCCCAGATCTCCTCTCCAACTCAAGGCTAAATGCAGCCCAGGTGTTTTTCTCAGAAGCCTGTGCTGATGCTATCGGCAGCGGAGGCGGACGAGGAAGAAGATGAGGAGGAGCGACGGCCATTAAGATGCTGCCTGCGAA
>JAIFZK010000009.1:24415000-24442500 GCA_027481765.1 Tenualosa thibaudeaui | reverse complement strand
CTGGGTGATGGGGAGGAAGAGGGAGGGAAGGGGAGAGAGAGAGAGAGAGAGAGAAATGGAGTGAGATGGAAGAAAGAAGGGAGTGAGGGTAGCGAGAAGTGAGGAGAGAGAGGGATAGAGAGAGAGAGAGAAAAGAATGATAGAGAAAGGGACACAGGAAGAGGGAGGGAAAGAGACAGAGAGTGGAGGGGTGATAGAGAAAGAGAGTGAGAAAGAAAAAAAGATGGAGGGAGAAAGGGAGTAAGAGATAGAGAGAGGGAGGATGAAAAACATGTTGATGTCTGTGTGTGTGTGTGTGACCAGAGAGAGTCGGATGAAGATGCATCTATGGTAGGCAGTGCTGAATGGAGTCTTGTGGGGGGAGGGAGGTTCTTAGGCCTCCAAAGAGTTGTGAAATCTACCCTGCCCACTCCATGCAGGCACACAAGTAAGCACACACACAGGCTCACATAATAACAGAAAGAAAATTTGTCAGCTTTTAGAATTTGTAGCAAGTTAAACAATTTGATTAATCAAGAAACAGAAGGCTAAAAGCAAGTAAATAAAATTTAGCCAAAGTTGAGCTAAATTCAATGTAGCCTATCGGAGCGTCTTTTAATCAAGGCAGCCTGCATGGCAACAAAGATGGTAGGCCTAGCCTTAACATTATCTTGACATGTTTTCATCAGTCATCAGTAGCAGAGTGGGGCGGGAGGAGGGAGGTTATAAGGCTGAGGGACGGGAGAAAGGGGGTTCTAAGGCTGAGGGGAGGGAGAAAGGGGGTTCTAAGGCTGAGGGACAGGAGAAAGGGGGTTCTAAGGCTGAGGGACGGGAGAAGGGGGTTCTGAGGGGCGGGAGAAAGGGGATTCTAAGGCTGAGGGATGGGAAGAAGGGGGTTCTAATACTGAGGGACGGGAGGAAGGGGGTTCTAAGACTGAGGATAGGCAAGTGATGAATGACAGGTGGAGTAAAGAGGGTCAAAAGAGGACAGATGTCATCTACATCTACAGTTACATCTAGATTTCTCTCACTCTCTTTTATACAACATGCTCACCCACATATACACTACACCCACATACAGAAGTGTACGATACACAATACACACACACAGACACACACATATAACACACTGAAATTAACAAATTACTAAACAGATCACACAAACACTCTGCATGCTACATTATATATGCACGCATAGACCTCACCTCTCACACACACACACACACACACGTGTGGAACATTTTAGCTCGTACAAACGCTCACACAAATTTTGGTGGGGGGAGGGAAGATGGAGGGAAAGACAGGAAGACAGACAAAGGGAGAGAGATTGAAGTGGTGGCACAGTGAGGGAAGGGAAAAAATGAGGTAAGTGAAGAGAGTAGAAAGAGAGAGAGAGAGGCAGAAAGGTTGAGAAAGAGAGAGAGAGAGAGAGAGAGAAATAGGAGGCAGAGGGATTATTATGATTGTAAATCAACCCTTCAGATTAGCTGGTGTTGAGAGTAATGGGGCCTGAGCTCAAGACTCTGTCACCACCATGTGACAAACACACACACACACACACACACAAACACACACACACACACACACACACACACACACACACACACACATACAAAACACACAGTGGTGAAGCCGAAATACAAACTCAAACACACACAAACCTCATGTTAAAAGGCCTAATTTTAAGCACCAAACTCACACACATACACACACAAACTGGTAACATTCCAAAGGCAAAAAACCTTCAAAATTGAACTGCTACCCTTAAAACCAATTGCAAATACACTCTACATAACCCTTTTTTAACTTTTAGACAGAGAACACACACACTCTCTGTCACAGTAACACAATTACACAGTAAGCTAAGTGCAATTTAAAGCTCCACACATATCTGTTTTACAGCTGCATAGCAGGGGCAGTGGACAGAACCAGCGCACATGCAGTCAGTCTGCAAGACATCACACCCTCATCTGGGTCAGACCCGTTTCACAATGAGCCTGGAGCCTTCTTAGTTCACACTGTCTGAACTACCGTATTGGCCTGAATATAAGACAATCCTAAATATAAGACTCATTTTTGGGGAAAAAAGAAAAAATAAACTTTTCTGATGACCAAATTTTGCCTTGTATAGAAAATTATTTTATTTGGAAATGCTGGTGAAAACTCACTGGAAAGCTTTTTTAAAGTCAGCCAATTGTTTTTTAACATCATTACTATGAATAAAAGAGATTAGTTAATTAATCTTCTGTATAAATCTGACAGATTTAAATTGAATGAATAGCACCATGTAAATGCTAATTTTCCATGACAGTGCAAACAATACACTGTAGGCTACGTAACAGGCCAAAAGTCATAGAAGTCTGACTGTATGACTTGGGTAGCCTACAGCCCTGCGTGTCAAAGGGGGAAGTTGGCCCTGACTATGTGACATTCAAATATAATGGTAATTTGCTTCTCTCATTTCCACCACACAGTAACTGATTTTCATCCTTTCCTTGCAATAGTAACAGGTGTAGGCTTGTAGAAAAACACTGACGTTAAATCACCATTGCCAATCTGATTGAAGGAGTATGAGTGACTTTTCCTTCGTTTGATCATGAGCTACTGCTGAAAAGACAGCTTGTCCTCGTAGTCTCTACAGGCGCTGGGCAAGATTCATTCAGTTCAGAGTATGCACCTCTATCTGTCTATGATTGGATATGAAGTGTCTCGGCTTTCTGTGCATTTAAACACTGTATTCCGATTGTTACCAGCACTGGGTCAAGCGGTACTGAATTTCATGTAAACCCAGTCATTATTTTACACCACTCAAAGTTTATTTTGAATTTGTTCAAGACAACCTCTTACCTCTCCATTGTGTGTGGCAGTTGTAGGTCTACTGCTGAAAAAAAAAAACAAGTCACAAAAATCGTTTTTTCCCCTATTTTTGAACAGTCCACGAATATAAGACAACCCCCCTTTTTCAGAAGAAAAAAACATTGTCTTAACTACAGGCCAATAGGGTAATAAAACTGCCTTCAATCAGTCGCAAACATTTGGATGTGTATTTTATGTTCTGGCTTGGGCTCTTTCAAACAACACTTAAGTGGGAACGTCATTGGTCTCGACCACTCTTTGTGTTTGCTAATTGTACCACTAGTCTTTGCTATCGGCCTCGCCCTGTCGTCTTTGATGTGTATTCAGGCACAGCACTGTACTGAAGGAGCTGAATAATACTGAGAAGAGACACCATGTTGCTGCAGCCTGGTTAGACAATAATAGGAGTCAGATCCAAATCAGAGCTAAACCCAAGCCAAATGAGGGCCAGAAATGGGCCAAATGAGGGCCAAAAAATGTTCATATCAAATTCGGAGATTGCTTCTGTCTGTGTGAAAGAGGATAAACAGCTCAGCCATGGAGAGGGGAATAAGGCGTGCTTGTTTCTGGAGCTGACATTTGTTCTAATAAGGAACCAAAAATGAACACAGCGTCATAAAACCCTTCGAGCGTGACGGGTGAAACTAGGGCTTCAGAAGCACAGACAAGCCTGTCTGCTCAGAGACACCACAAACACACACAGCCACCCAGGACATGGGTACCTTTCCTGTAAGGACAGAGACGTCAAACAAACTTTAAAAAGAACCAAAGTCAACATAAGGGAGAGTGTGTGTGTGTGTGTGTGTGTGTGTGTGTGTGTGTGTGTATGTGTGTGAGTGCACTGATGGAAAACTCCTTGGTCTTTCCCCAAATTTCCTCTAGCGTACCCGAGGCAGGCAAGCTGTCAGGGGCACTGAAAGCATTAGGTGGGCAGCGCCTTTAAAACAGAAGGGCAGTGCATGCACACACACACACACACACACACACACACACACACACACACACACACACACACACACACACACACACACACACACACACACACACACACACACGCATGCACACACGCACACACACACACGCATGCACACACGCACACACACACGCAGTGGTGGTGTGTAAGCAGGAAAGTTTTGTTTACTCATCAGAAAGTGTACACACTCTTCATTTATTTTGTGCTACGCTTTAAAATCACACACAGTATAAACTCTATTTAGTTGTGAATAAACAACAATGTAGTCTGGCAGACCTGGCTGGACCTGGCTAAACAAACTGAGTGAGTGAGTGAGTAAATGGGGGGGTGAGTTTTTGAGTGAGTGAATGAGTGGATGAGTGAGTGAGTGAGTGAATGAATGGATGAGTGAGTGAGTGAGTTTTTGAGTGAGTGAATGAGTGGATGAGTTTTTGAGTGAGTGAGTGAGTGAGTTTTAGAGTGAGTGAGTGAGTGAGTTTATGAGTGAGTGAGTGAATGATTATGAGTGACTGAGTTTGCAGTATGCATTTTTGCTAAAGGAAATGACTCACAGTTTGTATCGCTGTGACGTGAGACACTGGAGAAGCATGGAAACTCGTCTTCATGAAACAGATTCTCACACTCTCAGATTTCATCATTCACACACACACATTAACCCTCATTAACACACGTTTCTCATACACACACATCCCATACCCCCCCCCCCCCCGCCCCCCCACCCCACACTCACACACACACACACACACATACATACACACACTCCCATACACCCTTTCCTCTCACACACTCTCAGTCACATTGCCTCCTGTAATCCCACACACACACACACACACACACTCATTCTCTCTCTCACTCTCACTCCTTCATCCACAAAACCCAATCCACACACACACACACTCTCTCTCGCTCCCTCTCCTGCTCTCTCTCACCCTCACACACCCTCCATAAACACGCCATTCTCACTCCCTCAAACTAATACACTCTCTCTTACTGTAGCACACTGTCTCTCTCTCTCTCATTCTAACACACACACTCTGTCTCTCTCATTCTAACACACAGACACACTGTCTCTCTCATTCTAACACACACACACTCTGTCTCCCTCTCATTCTAACACAGACACTCTGTCTCTCTGTCATTCTAACACACACACACACTCTGTCTCTCTCTCATTCTGACACAGTTCACATTCAGACACACACACTCTGTCTCTCTGTCTCTTCTACCCATCTCTCACTCTCTGAGTCACTTTAAGAACATAAGGAGGAGGAGCAGTAATGGTTCTGCAGCAATGCTCTTTTACGCAAACATAAATATAAATAGCACTCCTCTCTCACACAGCAGAAACACACTCCTCTCTCTCACGGGAGAAACACACTCCTCTCTCTCACAGCAGAAATACACACAAACACACTCCATCTCTCTCACAGCAGATATACACACAAACACACTCCTCTCTCTCACAGGAGAAATACACACAAACACACTCCTCTCTCACACAGCAGAAACACACTCCCTCTCTCTCACAGGAGAAACACACTCCTCTCTCTCACAGAAGAAATACACACAAACACACTCCATCTCTCTCACAGCAGATATACACACAAACACACTCCCTCTCTCACAGGAGAAATACACACAAACACACTCCTCTCTCACACAGCAGAAACACACTCCTCTCACAGCAGAAATACACACAAACACACTCCCTCTCTCTCACTGCAGATATACACACAAACACACTCCCTCTCTCACAGGAGAAATACACACAAACACACTCCTCTCTCACACAGCAGAAACACACTCCCTCTCTCTCACAGGAGAAACACACTCCTCTCTCTCACAGAAGAAATACACACAAACACACTCCATCTCTCTCACAGCAGATATACACACAAACACACTCCTCTCACAGCAGAAATACACACAAACACACTCCCTCTCTCTCACTGCAGAAATACACACAAACACACTGCCTCTCTCTCACTGCAGAAATACACACAAACACACTCCTCGCTCTCACAGGAGAAATACACACAAACACACTCCTCTCTCTCACAGCAAAAACACACTCCTCTCTCACACAGCAGAAACACACTCCCTCTCTCTCACAGGAGAAACACACTCCTCTCTCTCACAGAAGAAATACACACAAACACACTCCATCTCTCTCACAACAGATATACACACAAACACACTCCCTCCCTCACAGGAGAAATACACACAAACACACTCCTCTCTCACACAGCAGAAACACACTCCCTCTCTCTCACAGGAGAAACACACGCCTCTCTCTCACAGAAGAAATACACACAAACACACTCTCTCTCTCACAGCAAAAACACACTCCTCTCTCACACAGCAGAAACACACTCTCTCTCTCACAGGAGAAACACACTCTCTCTCTCACAGAAGAAATACACACAAACACACTCCATCTCTCTCACAACAGATATACACACAAACACACTCCCTCACTCACAGGAGAAATACACACAAACACACTCCTCTCTCACACAGCAGAAACACACTCCCTCTCTCTCACAGGAGAAACACACTCCTCTCTCTCACAGAAGAAATACACACAAACACACTCCATCTCTCTCACAGCAGATATACACACAAACACACTCCCTCTCTCACAGGAGAAATACACACAAACACACTCCTCTCTCACACAGCAGAAACACACTCCTCTCACAGCA
The DNA here is from genome assembly GCA_027481765.1 of Tenualosa thibaudeaui. NCBI lineage: Eukaryota > Metazoa > Chordata > Actinopteri > Clupeiformes > Clupeidae > Tenualosa > Tenualosa thibaudeaui. Next base: position 24,435,987 of record JAIFZK010000009.1, on the reverse strand, counting down.
GAAATACACACAAACACACTCCCTCTCTCTCACTGCAGAAATACACACAAACACACTGCCTCTCTCACTGCAGAAATACACACAAACACACTCCTCGCTCTCACAGGAGAAATACACACAAACACACTCCTCTCTCTCACAGCAGAAACACACTCCTCTCTCTCACAGCAGAAACACACTCAAACACACTCCTCTCTCACTCAACAGAAATACACTCAAACACACTCCTCTCTCACACAACAGAAATACACTCAAACACACTCCTCTCTCACTCAACAGAAATACACTCAAACACACTCCTCTCTCACACAGCAGAAATACACTCAAACACACTCCTTCTCTCTCACAACAGAAATACTGCACAAACACACTCCTTCTCTCTCTCAGTGGAAACAGCACACAAATGCACTCCTTCTCCGTCTCTCAGTGAAAATAGTGCACAAACACACTCCTTCTCTCTCTCTGTGGAAACAGCGCACAAACGCACTCCTTCTCTGACTCTGTCTCTCAGTAAAAATAGTGCACAAACGCACTCCCTCTCTGTCTCTCAGTGAAAATAGTGCACAAACGTGCTCTCCTTCTCTCTCTCTCACCGCGCAAACACTCACCCTCTCTCTCTCTCCGTGGAAACACTTGCCCTCCCTCACTCAGCAAAAACAGCTCACAAACATACTCCCTATCTTTCCCTCACAGCAGAAATACCACATAAACACGCTCCCTCCCTCATTCAGCGGGAACAAACGTGCTCCCTCTCTCTCACACACTCACAGTTCAAATCTGATCCAGCCAGCTGAGCGTCGGTTGCTGCTGGAGCCCCGAATCCGGCCAGCTTAGAACCCAAACCCAAACACTGCCAAACCTGCAGCTCCTGGACAGATGTGTTCCACAGCAGGTTTAAAACCAACAGAGAGTGAAAAAGAGGGAAAGAGAAGGAGAGGGAAAGAGGAAGAGAGAAGTGGAACAGATAAAAGATAAAGTGAAAGAGAGAAAGAAAGAGAAAGGGAGAGAGAGAGTGACAGAGAGAGAGAGAATGAGAGAGAAAGAGGGTGAGAGAGAGAGATCTAAGTGTAAAACAGCATTTGGTGTACTGGCCAACAGAAGCATGCACACATGGATTATGAGAAGAGAGCGCATCTTCAGTCGTCATGACATGAATCCACACAATTCCATAAGATTTTGTCTCACATAATCCAATCAGGAAGGGAAGCTGACGCACACAGAACTGTACACACACACAAAAACACACACACACAACATACACAGAAGCATATTTTTGTTGAAATTCTGCGTAGAAACAGTGACATCTCACACGCCCACACACACAAACTGAACACAAGCACACAGACACACACACACACACACACTCTCACATGCCCCCACACACACATTGACTGAACACAAGAAAATATGCATATGCAAATTCATACATCTTCTGTTTGAAGACAGAAAATGTGAAATGGACTGAATAGCCCAATGGCCCAAAATGGCCCAATAGCAAAGTGCCAAAGACTTCTCCTTTAAGTTAGTCCCTGCTTGTAAGACATTGATTAGATCTATATAAATATAAAGTATGTAAAGTATGCAAGCATTTTGCAACCACTGATGCTGGAGTTGCTTCAAATCCAAACTCACTGCTCATTTTTATGCCAGTGGGGCAGGCAAACGACACTCATATTTATTGATGAAGAGGACATCTTTACGCGCTAGTCGAAGTACATCACTATTCAAGTGAAATGAAGTTTCATCTAATCCATTTACATGAATCATATCAGTTCTCAGTTGAAGTTCCTCCTGATATAAGCATCCACACATGCGACTTAGTGGAGTCACACTGACCCTCTGCAGTGCCTTTGCAGCTTCCAGCTACAGTGAATGGCATTCTCTGGCATGTTTTGACCAAGCCCAGCTACAGTGAATGGCATTCTCTGGCATGTTTTGACCAAGCCCAGCTACAGTGAATGGCATTCTCTGGCATGTGTTGACCAAGCCCAGCTACAGTGAATGGCATTCTCTGGCATGTGTTGACCAAGCCCAGCTACAGTGAATGGCATTCTCTGGCATGTGTTGACCAAGCCCAGCTACAGTAGCCGTGGGTGCTCAGCTGGTGTGTGCTAATAAAGACAAACTCAGACCCTGAGGAGCAGCGTTGGTGTTCCATTTTGTTCCTATCTGCTCTGCTCTGAGACAGCGAGACAGTGACTCCTCTGAAGCTCATCGAGGCTGGTTACCATGAGAACGCAACCGCCCAACCTGGCTGCACGGGTTTCAAACCCTCAAACAGAGCATGTCTGTTCTTCGTCATGTTCATCATCATCATCATCATCATCATCACCAGGGCTGAGGTGCTCAAACCCTCAAACAGAGCATGTCTGTTTCTCCACACCATCACCACCAGGGCTGAGATGCTCAAACCCACAAAACAGGTCATGGGTGTTCTTCATCATCATCATCACCAGTGCTGAGGTGCTCAAACTGTCACACATGCCTTATCATCATCAGAGCAGAATTGCTGAAATCCTCACTCAGTAAATGTCTGCCCTTCATCATCACTACCATCATCATTAGCACTAGAGCGGAGTTGCTCAAATCCTCAGACACACAGTAAAAGCTTGCTTCTCCTCAAAGCTCAAAGCTCTTTACAAGAGTAACATGCATGATCGTCATACTCCCCAACAGTGCTGAGGTGCTCAAAGCCTCACACAGCACATACACAGTACTGCCCCATAATAGCCTACTCATCACCAGCGCTGAGGCACTTTGACACATTCTGCTGCACCTACATAATAAAGCACTGAGCACAGAATGACACAAACTATGATGTACTTATGTCTATCCATGTACATGTACTTTCACTTTCCCTCTCAAACTCTCTCTCTGACACACACACACATAAATAACTACAAAAACGCAGAGCAGTTCTCTCACTCTCCCCGTCACACATACTCCATACAAACACAAACATCTCCCCACCATACCTGCTTGAAGCTTCTTGATGTTGAAATGGACTGGTGTAGTGTGTGTGTGTGTGTGTGTGCGCAGGTGCTCTCAGCAGGTCATGGTGGTGTTCCTCCCTGCTGGCGGTGGTTCTGTCTCTGGGTTCCCTGCTACTGCTGCTCCTGCTCCACGATGAAGGGAAAACAGCACAGAACCAGAGGGAGAGATTAGGTGGCAACGCTGGGCTGAGCGAACGAGTGAGTGCGTGAACAAGAGTGTGTGTGTATGTGCGTGTGTGTATGTGTGTGTACAGTGAGTAGGAGGCTGGGCTGCTGCTGCTTCTCCACCTTTCCTTCTCTGGTTACCTTCAAACCCACACAGGTGGGTGAAAGCTACCTTACTCAGAGATCAGTTGAGCCCTGGAAAGGTGAACTCCCAACATGGCTGGCAGCAGAAGTGACCACCAAGTGCTTGCGTCCGTTAATTCAGAAGTTTGTTTGATGACCAGAAATTCATGCATCTCCCAGCAAACTACATGAACTACATATTCTCACCATTATGTAATGTGCATTTAATTCAAATGCACGACGGTTTTTCAGGTGATGTGCAGTGTGAGTCACGTAACTTTTAACAATTAAAACAAGAGACACAAGTACTCAATACTCACAGCAAAAAATAACAGCTCTCCAGTCCCTCTTGTATCCTCCTCCGTAGTACGAACTGGCACTGTGGTTTTCACGGTGTGGCACTTCTGCACCGATTCCTGCTCAATGGAGCAAGCTGCTGTTGGTGCGCAGGATCTTGGAACGTCGCTCCTCTTCAAAAGGTAAACGTGAAACAGTCCGTTAGACTATTATTTTTCAACACCGCCTGACCACGTAGCCACACAATTTCACAACTCTCTCGCTATGAACCTGTGACAAATGCCAGCGTGTGACAAATTCTTACAAACAAAGATATCCGACAAAGTGGACAAAATCTTGTGGAAAAAACACGTGCCTTGGCTAAGAGATATCGATATTAAATTATCACAAATGCTGGCGTACTTGTTGGCTATATCGATAGTAATGACAGTAGTTAATGGATGATTAAGGATGTTCCATACCTTATGAATGATCATTCACAGCCCATTCTGAAACCTACACAATCACAATTCCCCAAAGAGTCTTGGACGAGCAAAACAGCCAGAGTAATATATTTTTAAAAATCGAATTTCAAATACGGTAGCAACTGAAAAAATAAGCTTTCCACGTTACGCCACGGACTGGGGGAATGTTGGTATCTTTAAGCGAGTGCATTCTGTGAGAGAGATGAGACAGCGGGAGAGCAGGTCTGGAGGAGCGCGTGCACTGCTCGAGTGAGTGAAAGACGCTAACGATGCTCTCGCATCAGCATCAGCACAGCGGCGGAGCCATGAGGACGAGGGGATGGGGAAAGTAGGTGGGAGAATGAAGATATGTAAATGGACCCCCCCCCCCTTTCTCATTCTCGCTCTGCTCTCTCACTCCGTCTGTCGGCGAATTGGCTCTGGTGGAGAGCAGAGGCAGAGCGCAATAAAAACGGCCGTTTTGGTTTTCAGCAGTGTCGACTGCAGCAGCGCGAGGGGTGGGAGGGGATGGACTCGAGCCAGTCGAAGACACGCGCAGCTCCTGCTCGAGAATAAGCCATGCGTAGCGCGAGACCCCTCAGGTTCAGATCGAACTGTAATAAAGGTCCACAAGACAAAGAAATCGAAGCAAAGCTCCATATACTTGCAAATGGTTTTGAATTGGTTAAGTCATACAGTTGATAGAATCTTCAATTAGGTCCGGGGAAACTGCACCCTGCATGTAGAAGACTCCACTACCACCCTCACACATGGATACACAGAGGTTGAGAAGCAAACATTTATCACTGGCAGCCAAAGCATTTCCAGTGGGCACTTTAAATGTTGCATTCACCACCAACTGCAACGATTTAGGCTTAATGGACCATGTTAAGCCCATCATATTTAACGAGTGTCGAGTAAAATCCATTCTTCCGCAGCTCTGGGATCCTGGAGAAAGAGAGGGCTACATTTAGATCAGCCTTTGTGGTCTATAGTGCCACAGTGATCAGCTGAAATGGTGTGTGATTAAAAAAAAAATCTCACCTGGTGATCCTCAACACACAACATATTTGCAACAACTGACTTTAATTTGAGAACATAGATTTGATCATTTCCGTTTATTAAAGAACATAGGCTAACTCCTATGATCAACAATACCTAAACCTTGGGCATCTAGATGCCTGTCAATGGCTCAATCATGAGGTTTAGTTTTAGCATTAGAAATCTTTCAACTAATAAGGTAAATGATGACAAAGGCCAATCAAATAGGAATAGGAACACAGATCCCCAGGGCCATGCATAGGCTATGGACTGGCTCTGAATGACATAGTTGTTAAATTTGTAAGAGGGACATCACAAAATAGCCATGTAAAAGGCTGAAAAGGCCGCATTTATATATTAATTGTTGTCTTAGATTGTGCTATATATACATTGCATTTATTTGCACAGGATAAATACCTTGGAAAGATTGGAGATGTTTTTATTATTGTTTTGTTTTTAAGTATAAGTATTGTTTACTTTTAACATTTTTCTTGAAATGTTGTTATGGTGGTGTTGTGGTACGGTTGGCCTGCTAACACTGGTTCAACCAACAAATTCATCTGACAATGAAACAAGAACACGATGCACATGAAACAAAAAAACACATTCAGAATTTAAGCTCCTGATAATACTCTCATTCCTAGCCTTCAACACACCCACACAACCACCCACACACTCACATGATGCCAACAGACTATAATATGATATAATAACACACACACACACAGAACACATGAGGGGGATAGGGAAACTCACATCAAAAATAATGATGGCTCAAACACGGCCATGCCACAGTGCGAACAAAAGAACCTGCTATGGCCAATAAGCATTACATTATTATTCTTCAGAACATAATTTCATACATGTTAAAGTCCATGTTAACCTACTAATTTTACTTTTCAGCTATAATGTAATGTAACTATACACATGTAGTATGACAAGTAGACACTCTTACTACCTTTACATCTAGACTTAAAACCTTCCACTTTACTGCTCCCCATAGTTAAGGGTGGTGCACAGTAGATCATCACTCCTCATGGGTATTTTTGGAAGGACTGCCTCTGCTGTTGCGTCCAGCTGTGAGGCATAGGCCATCCCTGCCATCTCATTGACCATCCCTGCAGTAGTGTTGGGTTGACATGCACCATACCTTAGTTATGCTGCTATAGCCTTGTGCCGCCACAAACCTATCATGTGTCATGGCGTACAACTCTCTCTCTCATATATACATACATATACATATACATACCCCCCCCACACACACACATATATATATATGATACATATAATCAGTGAAATATTAGACTGGCTTAACTCATGTGTTTCCTCCATCCACCCACACCACAATCATCTCTGCTGAGTGTCATCCCTGCCTCCCACTGGCTGACTCCTGTCACCTACTCCCCCTGAGAGGAATGCAACCAACTCTTCTTCCTAGGAGGCCCTACAACTGACCCCTCCTACAATGGTACTGTAAAAATGGACCATCCCAATGTTACCCCCCATGATCGATCCCACTCCTTGATTTTAACACTATGCCTGGCTGCCACTACACTATCCAGCCATAACTTTTGATAACCACTTTTTGATAGCTTTTGATAATGTTGTGGGACAATATTTTGGAATGATTCTGATGCTCAGCTAAAATCATGGACAAATTGTATCATAATAACCACTGTTGTACTTTTCTTGCATGACAGTTAGGTTGGCCCCTTGAGCTTTGGATCTGCCCAAGGTTCCTCCTAGACTAACTACCACAAGGGAGTTTTTCCTTGCCCCTGTTGATCTTGGGTGCACCATGAGCACCAAGTGCTATGAGACACTACTACTGTAAAAGGCGTTGTATGAATATAATTGAATTGAATTAAATATATATTTATTAAGACATACATATCTTAGATAAGAGCTATTAAATATTGTATTTTTTTAAGTTGAAATAGTCTGAGATTATTTCGTTCTTAAATCGTCAGAGACAACATTCTTAAATTGTTTTTACATTGTTCTTAAATTGTCAGAGACTATATTAAAGTGTATATGTATCTATTTATTTATATTTAAAATGTATTTTAAATAGGCCTATAGGCCCTTAATGATGTTTCTTTCCCTAGAACTAAAATATTGCTTATATGTTTTTCTACGATTTCATTTAATATCTGGTGCTGATTTTCTAGGTCAAGGCTCTCCTTTGGAAAAGAATTAGTGCCTCATTGAGACTACCCTTGTTACATATGACAAAGCCAAAAACAAACAAATAATGCCATTGTGAGGCCATTAGAGAGGCCCTTACTGAAAGTGTTACTTTGTTTGCATTCACACCATAAACACACACAGAATAGCAAACAAACACATTGTTGGAGCACATGGCACTTGCAGGCATGCAAGTCCTGCCATATTGATTTCAGGGTCTCAGTGGCTTGGAAAAGCCAAGAGCCAAGAGAGGAGTAGAGAAGAGTCGACATGATAACCTCTGAGAGACACTCAGCTGGCACCGGGCTTGATGACTGCAGCTTGGGTCCCGACCAAGTCATTTGGAACGGAATGCATGGAGATTTCACTGTCCTGTGTCTCATTAGACGCATTTGGCTGGGGACGCAACCCCAAATTTGACTCCTCACTCTCCACACACAATACACAATAATAAGCACCAAATTGAACATCACATCCTTTTTTTTCCAGTGATATGTGCTTGTACAAGTACGGCTGGGTGTTTATGAGGAGTGCAGTAGATTCCAGCTCCACTCTGCTCAGAGTCTGGCCCAGAGTTGGCAAGTGTAACAGATGAGGATAGTGCCAGTTGTGTTAGGGGTTAATCTCCAGTAATGTCTACCAAAGTGAGAGTCTTCAGGAGCTGGCTCAGAGGCTGCTGCTTTGGAGCCAGAGAGAAATCAAGAATGTTTTTCTTCATCCTTAGCCACTGATCTTAATGGAACTACAGCACCCTCTAGAGGGGAATGCCTGAAACAAGTGAGACAGGTCATGTCCAGACTTAGCCCAGTTCCTCACCCTGGCACTATGCTGTCTTTAAAGGCCTGCTCCATAGGTGACCACCTTTGTCTTCTTGTCAATCACAATCCTTTCTCCCTCATTGTCTTCTGTATGCATTTACTGTGCATCTCTGCAATGACTGCAGTGTCTGCTTCACTCGTTTATAGCTGATGAGAGTTAAGAGCTTTTAATGTAAAACTAGTAGACTAGCTGCCTAAGAAGCACACTTCCACACATTCTCCAGTGCCTTATTGGTATGTATAGAATAGGCCTATTTCAACTGGTACTTGATGACAAAACAGTCTGCAATGTCATGTCATAAGTCCTCTTATATTTTATGGTTTCCTATAATGCACAGTGCATATCCTGAATGGCTGGTGGGAAAAACACTTTATCCACTCTTTATATGACTACATGCCATCCAAATTCATTTGGAGGTGGTAGCAAAACTAATAGTGAGACAAAAAGGATGCCTCAAACAGTGTTGAAAAGTACATAGTGTTACTGTAATGGCATCTACATAGTGTTACTTTCATGCCATCTAGGGAGAGCGGAGTAGAAACTCACCAGTCTGTCACTCTGAGTGATCACGGCTAGCAGGTAAATAGCGTAAGTGTAAAAATATTTAAAGTTACAGTATTTAAGCATAAGTAGGAAACACTGTTCCAGTATGTATGGAAAGTTGGAACCACCGAGGGGCTATTGCTATAGCAAGAAAAATGCAGGCTTGATGGGCTTTGCCGACATCAGCTGACATGAAGATCAACTTGAGGCTACTGGAGACGTTCTCAGGTCCTTAACGTGTTCTTCATACAGTTGTATTATTGTTCACAGCATAAGGCTTCCAGTTTGGTTTCAGTGTAGGCTACCAGAAGGGCTTTCCACCTTAGATCCATAAAGTACACATAGCATAATTGGATTACGATGTGCAAAACTCTGTAGTTTTATTTAGGCACCACTGCAAGACCATTATTTCTAGATGACAGGACTGTAGCACATCATCATAAATAGTATTTGACAGTGCTGTTTTTGTATGGCACTGGAACAATTAGGAGAGTTTCTTGTGTTTCCTAAAGCTTCCTTCTGTTTGGGCATTCCATTGTACTCTTGAGCTTTCTGGTTTTGGTAAAGGAGCAGTCCTTTATGATTAACCCAAATCATGCTATCTTCTCTTCAGTCAACCACCTGTTGAGGTGTCTGAAACAGAGTGCATAGCAATGCATGTCAAACTGACAACCCACTGACAAGTCTGCAGGGGGCTCTCCGCCACCTACAGGCTATGAAAAATTTACTTGTACATGATCTCGTACTGACCTGGGCCAGTATAGAGCCAGATGTGTTCCACAGTTTGCCATAATGTCTCTTGAGGGGCTGACTGATCAAAGGTCTGAACAGCAGTAGCCTACTGTTGTCAGCAGGACATCATTGCTTGTCAGTTGTTCAGGGGCATAACAAACAAATGATGATCAGTCAGGCTGCGAGGGAGCCATAAAACTGCAGGTGCAGACCATGGAATCAAGGCGAGCAGCGAACTGAATCTACTGTCCAATTAAGAGGTTCAATAAGCTTATTGTGCAAGCGTGAAAAAGTCTTCAAGGACATAAATTGCCCACATCCGCCAAACACTTTGTCGATAACCCCTTACCTCTGGCTCTGTTGCTCTTCCTCCCTCTCTCTCTCACTCACACCCTAACTCACATAATTCCTATCCATCATTCTGAGGCCCACTCCAGGGGGTAGCCCTAGTTCTTTTCTCTGTAGTCTCTAGTCAGTTAGTGACTAGCCTACTGTAGCTTCTACAGATCACATGTGATCTACTAAGGCACTTACTATTCCTTTGCCTATGTAAATTTGCAGAATATTAGGCAATTAGTTATTTAGGCAATTCATTTGAATGTTTTCCAGTGCTCATTATTAGAAAAATAAATACAATTTAGCTTAATTTGTTGACATCAACGCAATATATTATATATTATTTTCTGAGACCAAAACATTTAGATGAATGTTGGTGGGTATTTATCGCCATCTACGGGAAATGAAAAGACATTGCACCATTACAATTGACATTCCTCGATGTAGCTCGATTTGCAAGGCTTTAATGAGAAAAGATTCATTCTCTAAATTAACTGTGTTGGTTCATAGAGTAGGCCTACAACATATTTTCTTTCATTTTTATGTTCTTTAAGAATAAATAAAACATAAGCTAAAATACATTTTGTCGAGGCCAAAAACATTTTCATTATTTGTCTCCTGCATGGCACCAGTTATTGTGTATGGGGAAAAAACACTATACCTCAGTATATATCTCATGTCAGAGCATGTAGTATGTTCAGTACCTAAACACCACAAATTCCTCACGCTATGTGGGAAAATTGTGCCCTCCACGCGCACTTTGGTAGCTAGGTTTTGGCGCGCTTAAGCACAGCGCTTCCGAGGCAAAGTAAACAAGTCACGAGACCGCACGAGCCCAAGAACCCTATCGCAACAGTGACGTTGAGATGAGAGAGCGGCTGAAAACAAGCCAATCGAACTCGCTTACTGGCTGCCAGGGCGGATACATTCTCACCTGATTGGCTGTGAAGGTGCAACGGTGTTGTCGATGTACTGAACAACGCTAGACAACAACAATACCAAAGCTGACATGAGATCATATTCACGCTAGCTCGTGGTGGTAGGACATTTGATAGTGCGAATTAGCACTAAGACTCGATTTTATTGCGAAGACAATCATTTAAAGTCGATGTTTCTCGCCAGGACCAACTCAGGACGTAATCATGAGTGTTTAGCGGGTTTACTTAAACCAAAATGAGAGTTAAAGCAATTAGCTTTTGTTGCTACTATTGTTGTTGATTGCTGGGTGTGTCAATTACCATGAGGCAATCAATATCGATCGTGACTCGGAGAAATAATTTAGGATAGACAAGAAGAGGGAAAGTTGAACACCACTAACTCGGCGACCGAGGTTTCGACAGCTTCAGTCTATTGTCCAGGATTTTATCCGGACACAAGAGGTATGTTGGACGAAGCAAACAGCGATGACCAGCATTAAGCTAGCTTTAAATTAATAGCGGCTGCATGACTTTTAAATTTAGTGTTTTGAACTATAAATAACATTCATTTTGTCGAAATGTTATACATGCATTTGATCAAGTTCTACATGTTACATGAGTTGTTTAGCTTGTATAATTAGTGGTGTTACCGTTCAAACTCCCTGCTGTCATGCCAAGCATCAACATCATGTTAATTTTCGTCATCATCTGACTTAACCCAGCAAGGTTTCAACATGGAAGACACCGGTTCCAGTACCGTCCAAGCAAATCTGGATGAGAAACTGCTTCCTGCAGAAACAGAGACTGATAAAGAAGCTGAAATGAATTTCCGTCAAGACAGTGAACCAAACACCATAAAATCAGGTGAAATGATAATTACTGATATATACTGATATTAGCAAATATTATTAATATTATTAATAATATTATTAATACTGATATTATATACTGATATTAGCAAATTATACATAATAAGAAAGACTTTGGGTGTTCATGGGACATTGCTTCTTTGTCCTCAGTGAGCAGCAGGTTAAACAGTATGTCCAGCAGTAGTACTCATGTCTGTCAGCAGTTATGACTAGACCTTATCATGTGTCCTTGCCCTCTTCTTACACTTGCCTTTCTGTGTTTTGTACTGTCTCTACCTGACTGTCTTTGCAGTAGGGGGTCGTGTGCGACTCTACTCCGAGTCTCAGGTGTACACCATCAGCCGCTGTGAGGAGTCTGAACCCGCTGAGGGAGGCCCAACCTCGGAGGAGGGGATGGGTGACGGCACTCCGTTCCGTGGGAGATCTCAGTCAGCACCCGCAGCCCTCTGGGCGGCCAAACGCTACGGCCGCCAGCTCCGCAGGATGAGCGACGAGTTTGACACCTGGCTGGACCGAGGGGTGAGTGTAGTGGTGTTTGAGAGCTTACTCCATGATGTTGTGTTAGTATATGTTAAGACAAGAGGGCATTACTAACAGAATGCACTTAGACACTGAAGTGTGTGTGAAAGTGTGTGTGGATGTGGATACAGGGTGGTGGCGGTGGCATCATGGTTAAGGAACCTGGCTAGCATGTTAGTAGCCTGGAAATTGTGGGTTTGAATCCTTGCTACCATTGTGCCTTTGAGCAAGGCCCTCAACCCCTACATTGCTCTAGGGGAGACTGGCACTGAACTAGTTGATAGTTGACTAAATGTAAGTATCTGCTCAATTCATATGTGTAATGTGATGTAAATGTGGATAGAGGATGTGCGCATTATAGTGGTGTGTGTGTGTGTGTGTATTAGGCCAAGAAGAAGATGTATGAGAGAAATCGTGTTGAGGGAAACGGGTAGCTGGGCAGATGAGGCACGTGGGCATGTGGGCGAGAGCCAGAGGTAAACAGGAAGTAGATGACAGCAGTCACGGGTCACACATACATGAGAATGTTCTGGAGGTACAAGTACAGAACACCAACAGCCTCATTAGCTTGCAACCACTTCCTCTCTCAGTCTTCTTCTTCTGCTTTGTCTTTCTCTCTCTCAAATCAGCTTCCCTCTCTGTCCTTCCTCTCACCTCTACTTCGTCATCCTCTCACCTCTACTTCATCTTCCTCTCTCCCAACCTTTGTTCTTGTCACCCTGTCCCTCCTCTTAAATCTCTTTTACACTCAGTGTTCCTATTTTGTTTCCTTGTCTCCCCAGGAGCAGAAGAGAGGGGGCATGTCTGGCCCCTACCGACAGGGTCTGCGTGGATGGTTCTCTTTCCTCTGGAGTCCAAAAGAGGAGGAGGGCAGAGAGTAAAGGGTGTGGAGAACGGGGGATGGGGTACACCCCCCCTTAAATCAAACTGAATGGGGGGGGGGGAGTACGCTGTCTATACCCAGCTACAGTTGCTGTTCTAAAGACTGAGCCATTTGCATGGATTCATGTACAGCCACAATGCCTTTTCTTACCTGCGTAGAGCACACACAACCCCTGGAAGGTCTGGAGTCAACCTGAAACCAAGTTGAGTCTGAAGACAGGAGAGAAAGAATTAATATCTTGCAATAATTAGCGAAAAATCTATTTTACAAAACCGATAACTGTTAGGTCAATCTGACAATCTCCCAAAGTGACAATCTCTTACACAAATAGATGGCATTTTGCAGATATTTGAAAAAATATTTATCAATATTTACAATTTAAAGTATAAAATATTTGTACCATAAGTGTTCTTTTGTTCAACGTCCTTTTCTAGTGTAAAGCATAGCTATGAATTTCTAAATGTGTTTATACAATCAGAGGTTAGGTCATCTGTAGACAAAAATCCAAATAACTGTTGAAAAGCAACAGGCTGCGTAGAGCTGGGGAGAGCATCCATTGATTAGTGATGACTGATTTCTTCCGAGGATAAGAGTGGAATATAGTGTTGTGTAGTCACACCTTCCTTACCTGGCTCAGGATCGTTGTTTTCCCCTCACCTTTGCCGTTGTGATCTACCTGTAGTTGGACTTTACCTGTGCATATGCCGCTTTAAATGCCTACAAAGACTGCCTGAATCATTCCACCTGCCCAAGTGCAAATGGATTGGAATGACTCATTCATGTACATTTCCATTATTTAAATATTTATGGTAAAAAAAAAACACACACACATAATGTTATTGCTGTTTGTTTTATTTAATGCATTTCATGTGTGGATATTTGGTGGAAGACTCTGCTATTGTACATGATTCCTGTAGACACTCATTATGTGTAGTGGTGTTACCTGAAGCCTCCTCTCATTGCCTTCTGTGCTTAGCCTACTTATACAGTATGAACAGACTGTGCCTACTAAACTACTGCTGGCAAAGCTGCCTAGATGGCACAGGACTGGAGGTGGATTTGGCCCTCATTCGTCTGAGATGAGGGCCATATCCGGCCCAGAGTCCACTGCTAGCAGGGCTTTGAGGTGAGGAAAGGGCTCCTTGAGGTTGTTTTTCAGCTATCAGCTACACTGCTGGTGTCGTACTTGAAATTACTTTGTACCTGGAAATATTTAAAATGCTGGTTTTTACCACTCTTTATAGACATTTGTAATTTCATATGTAATGGATGACATGTTTTTACTCATTTGTATGTTTTTAGTCATTTTATTTTTAATTTTGTATGAAAATATTGATCTGTGTTTGTATTTCTTTTATACCATTTGGTCAAATAAATGAATTTCATGGACTGCAGAAGTTGTCTGTACGGTTTAATTACTAGGTTACCCTCCTAGAACTAACCTGAACATGTAAATGTGGCAAATGATAATATTCTGAACAGGATTTGAAAATTTTAAGTAATTAGTATGTCCAGCCCAATGCCACTGACTGACAAACCAAAGCAATTTACAAAAAACTGATTAAGGTCCAGGAAAGGCTGAGATTCAGTCTAATTATGGTTGTATATCCATTCCAGTCTAACCATGGACAAATACGTTCCAAGTAGGTACCTGGACATTGATGCCTTCGCTGTTGTGGTGTTCTGACCCTGAGGTTCTAGGCAACACGTGACGGGTTTCTCTTACAGAACCTCCTGCCGCAGTCCAGGCTGCTGAGTCCCTCCATCTGCTGTGAGCTCAACTCAAAGTCAAACACCTCAGCGTTCTCCTGCACCCGCTGAGCATCCCGTGACCTCGGCAGCACGGGCACACCCTGCTGGAGAGCCCACCTGAGTAGCACCTGAGCAGGTGTGCGTGAACACTCGCGCGCCACAGCCTGCACCTGCGGCTCCTGAAGCAGAGCTCCCTTACCTAAAGAGGAGTAGGCCTGGAAGCACACACCGCTCTCTCTACACGTCCGCATTAGCTCCCGCTGACACAGCGCGGGGTGGAACTCCGTTTGTAAAACAGCAGGCGGCACCCGGCAGTTCCCACGGAGCTCGTGGAGATGCAGTGGGGTGTAGTTAGAGACGCCAATGGCCCGGAATTTTCCACCGCTGTACAGGTCCTCCAAGACAGTCCAGCTCTGAGCGCGGTTGATGGCGTTTTGTGCGTCTCCTGCGTCCAATCCCTCGGTGCCAGGCCAGTGAAGGAGGAAGAGGTCGATGGGACCACAACCGAGCCGGTTAAGACTCTTTAGGCAGCCGCCGAGCGCTCGGGGACCGTGGTCTGCCGGGTCCAGTTTACTGATGATAAAGACGTCTGCCCTTGTGAGACTGTATTGTGGCAGGAGTTCTCGAAGCGCTTTTCCCAGGTCGGCCTCATTGCCATATACTGCAGCTGTGTCAAAGGTGCGATATCCTGCGCCCAGTGCTGCATTCACCGCTGTATGCAGCTCCTGTCCATGGAGTTTGTAGGTCCCGAGGCCCAAGAGCGGCATCTCAACTCCACAGCTAAGCTGAACACAGTCTGGAGAGGAGTGCATGGTGACAACCCACGAAAAGCTGTAGACAATCTAACAAGACGGGTTAGACAAATAATGTTAGGCGTGTCAAAAAGACAGGTCAGGTACATGATGTGACCCTGAAAATGTCAAGTCAAACTGTCATGCTCCACATGACCACATGAACCGTGTTTGTTACATGTAACTTAAGCCTATAATTCAAAATAAACGCTGAGAGAAACTGAGCTGAAGACGAGAGCTTTTCAATGAGTTGCCAGAACGTTTTGCACAGCTTACTGTCAAGCATGGAAATTAACAGTATTTAAAGTAACACTAAAGAGATTTGGTGAACCAAAAAAATAGTGGACGACCAGCCTAAAACACACACAAAACCTTCAAAACAGGTATTTGTTGTTAGTATAGCCAGCAAGGTCATGTTGTAGCCAAAGGATTTTCCCGTTTTCTTTCTTCATTTTTGTGGTGGGTTGTTCTTACCCTCTAGGCTCCCCAGAACAGCACAATGTGGGAATGCGAATATGTTTATCTGCCCTTTATTTGTCATCCAAATGAACTTGAAGATAATGCGAAAATGAACTGTCTGATAAAAATAGTGGTACGTTTTTAGCTTATATAGTGACGTAAAACTCTAGCTCACTCCACGTGAGTAACGGTAACTTATCTGAACTTAACTGAAGCAGATTCTGATACTGCTGTAGTCCTGCTGCACGCTAAGCAGGAAATACAAAGGTTTGCATGATTACGAGAGAAAATTAAATGTTACATTTCCGTTACATTTCATGCATAAACTTACCGTTTGTTTGCAGAGTGTAAATAGATTTTCAATTTTCCCGCCGAGTTATTCTTCATGACAACGCCGGCTTACAAAGGGTTAAAGCCAATTTTCTTTGTTTTGATGAAGCTTCACCTTGCAGCGGCCATAACCTATAGCGCCGCCTTGTACGAAGGAGTGTAATATCAGTCGATGTAACTATGGATGTGTGCAGAACATTTTCTCCCTGCCAGGATGGCTAATCTATTCCTGTTTATCGTACACACATGCACCTAGTGAAAATGAGTTTGAAAGGTCTTGTGTTAAGATCATGGTTCTTTCTATCCTGCATTTGGCCAGGCCTTTGACAGAAAATGTTCTATTCTAGGTTATTGTTACTGGTCAGTCTGCCCATTAATAATAGGCCTATATATTTTTTCAACTTTGCTCTCATACTTTCAAATTGATGGTAGGTAGTAGAAGTGAAATATTATGTATCAAATGCAACAATATTTGGAAATGCCAGACAGAAATTGCATTTGGTGGGCCTAAGAGAATATAAACCATCTCCTGCAGTTTTGTAAGCTATCTTTTTATGATTTATGGTTTATGGATCTCTTTTTCTTTTGTCCATAAGTACACGTGCCATCTTGGGGAGGGGGTGTCAGAAAAAAGCAATATATAACAATAATATAACAGCAAAATCTAATTTTGCCAGTAGATCAATTGAGTATGAAAGCTTACAACAGTCCTGTGGGATGTAGGCTATTTTAAAGAGACACAGAAACAGACAGATCAGAGAGAAGTCCTTTACTTCAGGAGATTTGAAAGTCACATCCACTGCACATACAAATGAAGTCATGACCCGTATTGCTAAAATAACCCCCCACCCACTCTCATTTCAGCATATCTGTCGGTGATATATTCTTACTTACATTATCTATATGAGATCACCATTTGAACCAATAATAATAATATCAATGACAAAATATTAAATTACAGGGAAGGTTTCGTTAATGCACCATAAATGTTTTCATATACATCAGGATTACTATCGTTACAGTCGTCATCACCATCATTACTGTCCTATTCCTCTCTCACAGGCTCAATGGGATAGTCAAAGAGCAATAACATGTATAAGATCCAGCTCAAGTTGTTGTGTTTTATGTGTGTGTGTGTGTTTGTGTGTGTGTGTGATTTGAATCAAGGCTTTTGTGATGGGTGAGTGTTATTGAGTGTCTTTTGCCATATTTTGTGTCTTTGTTTTTTTTTTTCTTGTTTGTTTGTTTGTTTATCTTCTCATCCCCACCCCCCTCCAAACCTCATCCCACCCCCTCAGAGCCAGATCCAGACCTGGTTTGGGCCATAGTCAGCTGGGCTCTGAGTTTACTATGGTGCATGTCTAGCTTGCGTGCTCTAGGAGGTGTTGGTGGTGCTGGGATCATGCGAAGTGTGTGTGTGTGTGTGTGCATGTGTGTGTGCATGTGTGTGGTGCTCCTGCAGATTCTTGCGGTTGCGGTTGGCCTCCTGCATCAGCTGTAGTCTGCGGTCGCTCTCCTGCTCCAGACGCCGCCATAGCTCCTGACGCTCACGGTCACGCCGCTGCTCCCTGCACACACACATGCACACACAAATCACACACATAAATCAATCTCAAACTTCAAAAGGAGCACATACATACACTCGCACAGAAGCACCGCGCGCACACACACACACACACACATACTGCTCACTACTCACACACACTCACTCACTTCTGTTTTTCTAGCTTGTAAGAGGACGTGAGGTCATCGAACAGGGTGCTGTTCATCTCCATGAAAGTCTTGAGGACGTTGTAGATCAGAGACACAATCATCCTGTCCAACATAAACAGGATGGAATAAAAGTGAACAGTGACCACCCATGGAACAAATCTTCATATGTCTTTGTGATTGTTAGATTTAGATTTAGAATTTTTTTTTATTTATATACATACATATATATATATATGTATTATTATTATACACACACATATATATATATTATTGAATGCTTTGATTGTCTCTTTCCAAATAATCATCAGAGATAATAATAATAATAATAATGTGAGCACGTAGGCTTGAGAGGTCAAAAATGAGAGGTCACTGACTGGTTCCAGTGCTCTTTGGAGACTCTGTAGAGAGTGGCGAAGACCAGAGGTAGGATGACCTGGCAGTTCTCCTCGATCAGACTCAGAATGTACTCATTATTCCAGAAATACAGGGCTCTCTCCGCCACCTGAGATAGACAGACAGACAGACAGAGAATGGAAAACAGAAAAATAAATTGTACAGGAGAGAAAGAAACAGGTGAATAAAAAAGACAGATGTATTTTACAGCTTCAGGTAAAAGATCTGTACTGACATTTGACCTCAACATCATATGACACTCTTTCCTTCTCACACCATATGTTGACTGACAACAATTATTTGAGGCTCAGTCAAAGCTCCTCAGTTTGATTCCCATTAACAGAGCTACAATGACTCTGGTGTCTGAGGGTTTTTTTCCCCCCACACAATGAACAGACAGTAGAGGGATTGTGCCTGAGCCAAACAGTGGTGAAGACTAGGACAAAAGTTTACTGGATTACAATGGTAGAGTGGCCCTTTAAGAGAAACCCATTGAAAATTAAATAGGAAACACATAAATAAGACAGAGAAAAAGAGTAAGAGATACTGTGTGTTTGTTTGTTTGTGTGTGTGTGTACGTGCGTGCGTGTGTGTGTGTGTGTGTGTGTGTGTGTGTGGTACCTGGAAGTGTGGACTGGAAATGCAAAGGGCTATCTGCTTGAAGAGTTTCTCCTGCACACGTTGGAACTGGGTTGGTTCGATCACGTCTAAGATCTCCTCCAGTTCCCCCAACAGCATCACCTGGACACCCACAGATCATTATAGAACACAAACACACCTCACCACAATGTCCATACCAACACTCCAGAACTCTTACATCTGTGGCAGGGGCTAAGAACCTGAAAACAGTACTGATGTTTTTATTTGTTGTTTATTTATTTGTGAAAGATACTTATACTTGTAATAACAGCTATAAAATGACTCCTTCCTCCCTTAAACGGCATTAGTGTATGTCTCTTGACTCACTGTGGGTTCCCAAAGCACTATATTTCTGGGGGCAATGGACAGAACTCTCCCCCCACCCCTCCACCCGCTCTAGAATCAACATGTCACAAAGGTGATGATCCGTGGTAATCAGGTGATCGCCATGGCAACGGGGCAACAGAGCACCAATGGAGGCCAATTTGGCCCTCACCTCCTTCTGTGTGCATGTCTTTGGCCAGAACTTCAGCAGACCTTCAATAATCTGATGGGAGACAAACAGGCAACGTCTAAGTAACTCCAGCCATTACTGACATTCTTTCAAACAAAAGAGCTTCAACACTTGACAATACTGTGCTGTTATGTCCCGCATGTACCCTTTCTGTGTACTGTGCATTGTGCGTGATGTAATGTCAGGCATAGTCTGCATGTCAGATGTGCATGTCTCAGTGCATTTGGTCTGGGCATGCCCTGTAGGACGAGGGGACTCACGTATTCAGTGACAGTGGCATCTTTTTCCATGAACTGGACCACACAGTATGCCAGCTGAAAAAAAACCCATCAGAAAACAGTCTGAGGGTGAGGTTGAACATTTCACACTGCAATTCAAAATATAAACAATTCCTCAAAAAAAACTTTTTGTCACATCCATAATGCTAATACAATGCCATGATATTTGTATGATATGAATAATTACATGAAATGTTTCTATGTAACTTCTACCAGCTAGTGGTCCAACTACCCAAACATTCAACTGATCACTGTGCATTCTTTTCAGAGATCTACCTGTAATTGCTAGACCTGTATGCCTGCTTGCCTGACACTTGACATTTGACCCTCAGCCAGTCAGCCAGGAGGCTACAGTTACAACTATATGTTCCTTTAATGGGGTGGATCAGTGACAGCCAAACAGACATGGTAGTGAAGGAAAGCACATTTTACCACTAGAGGGCGCTGTGGAGGAGTGCAGTGCTGCAGCATTGGCCTGGAGGCTGAGTGTAACACTGGCAGTGCTCTGACCTCACAGTCACACGCCCCTCCTGATCGGGCAGGCAGGCAAGAGCCTCCACGGGGGGGAAGGGTGGTGTGTGTGTGTGTGTGTGTGTGTGTTAGAGGGAGTTTGACCTCTCATTTAGGAGAGTGAGAGAGAGTGGGGAAAAAAACAGGTCTGAGAGCATTAGACATGCAGCTAGTAGCTCCCATCCTCTGTCTCTACTCCCCTTCTCTCGGAGTGTCTCTCACTTTCAATCTTTTCACTGCTCTCTCTCTCTCTTTCTCTTGCACTCATTGACTTTCATGCTCTCTGTCTGCCTTCCTCTCTCTCTCTCTCTCTCTTGCCTGCTGAATTATGTATACAATGAGAGGAACAGGAGAGGGAGATGTGGTGGAATGTAGGCCACTTTGGCACTGAGTACTTTCCCCCTGCACCAAAAACACTGACTGTCAGAATCACTCACACGCTCTCTTTCTCTTTCACTCTCACTCTCTCTCTCACATACACATACACACACGCACACACACACACACACACACACACACTCTGTGCTCGCTGATTGTTGTCTTTTCCAGTGTTTACGTTCATAGCAAGCATCACAAAGGAGCTCAAAAGCACACAAACAAACACAAACACAAACACTCATAAACCATGGAATCACGGCTCACTCAGGTGACGTCCATACATCCAGACAGGTTGAGAGTGACCTGTTCTGTCACTAGACATTAAAGGTGCAGACAGAGATGCTAGGCAACGATGCTGGTGAA
>JAIFZK010000009.1:24322500-24410000 GCA_027481765.1 Tenualosa thibaudeaui | reverse complement strand
GGGAGGAAAAGAAAGCAGAGGAAAGGAGAGGGGAGAGGAGAGGAGATGAGAGGAGAGTCATAGCTACCTGCCCTTTAGCCTAGAGAGTAGGAGAGCAGACAAGAGGAAAGGAGAGGAGAGGGGAGGTGAAAAGAGAGGGGAGGGGAGGAGAAAGGAGAGGAGAGGAGGAGAGAGGATAGTCATAGCTACTTGCCCTTTAGCCTATAGGAGAGGAGAGGAGAGAGGAACAGAGAGGAGAGGAGAAGAGAGAGGAACAGAGAGGAGAGCAGAGCAGAGGAGAAGAGAAGAGAGTCATAGCTACCTGCCCAAAATCTCAAGCAGCTCTGCAACTCCATTAAAGTGCTCCGTTTCATAGATGAACCTGCAGAGAGGGACAAAGGGAGAGAAAGAGACAAAAAGAAGAAACGAAGCAAAAGATTCAAAAAGAATGGATTGAGAAAGAGTGTTACAATTATAGTAGAAAATAACATTAATAATACATATTCATGACTTCAACAAGGTAAAAGTACAAGGTAGCATACACACACATGCGCACACACACACACACACACACACACCCTCACCTCAGAAAGATGTTGTTGATCTGTTTTCGTATATAGGCCCTGAGGCCGAGCATTTTGCCATAGACGCGGTGCAGGATGGTCTTTAGGTACTCTCTCTCCCTAGGGTCCTCTGTGTCAAACAACTCTAAGAGCTGCAAACATAAACAAACACACACACACACACACTTACATAAAAGCTCCTGAAGGCATGATGCTTTCTCACCAGCAGTACAGCTATTTCAACCTCTTTGTGTGTGATAAATGAATAGTGAAAAAGTGGTTACAGATGTATAGAGAGCTGTCTCTGTAGTAATTCTTCCTGTTTGTTTACCTGCAGGACAAACCTCTGGTCCAGGTATCGCTTAGCAACCGAGGGTTGGAAGTCTTGGCACTCCACAAAGCGCAGAAAGAACTCATACACCAGCTGGAGACACACACACACTTGTAAAGAGTTGGAACTGGGGAATAGTTTCTGAGCAGTCAATATGTGCAAGAACAGGTGTATTTCCGGGTACAGAAGTGTAGTTATAGGCATTTTAATAATTAAAACAATCTCTGGGCATTTCAGTAGGTGAGGAGCAGGTCAAGTCAACAGTGTAGAACCAGACTGACAGCAGCCAGTGACTGGTCCAGGTGTGCTTCAGGTATGCGTGGTCACTCAGGTATACCTGCAGGTGTGGCCAGGCGGCCTCCAGTGTGGGTTCATCCTCCTCGGGGTCGTACTCGGCGTTCTCGCTAGGCGGCAGCGTACGGAAGATGTTCACCGAGATCTGAGGCAGCAAGGACAACGGGAGTCACAGGAAGTCACACACACACACACACACACACACACACACACAAACATACCAACACACACACACTGCCTCCCTGCCACCACATCCTTCTTCCTGGCGATTGGTTCTATTTCT
Source organism: Tenualosa thibaudeaui (assembly GCA_027481765.1). NCBI lineage: Eukaryota > Metazoa > Chordata > Actinopteri > Clupeiformes > Clupeidae > Tenualosa > Tenualosa thibaudeaui. The sequence continues at coordinate 24,408,550 of JAIFZK010000009.1, read as the reverse complement.
CACTCTTTCTATACCCATTTCTCTCTGTCCCACTCTCATACACACACTCTCTCTATCCATCCCACACTCTCACTCTATGTTTTATTTGCATGACTAATATTATCCAGCACTGCCAAAGCATTCCAAAGTGCAGGTAATAACAACAATAACAACAGAGAATGACACCTGTGTGTGAGTGTGTGAGTGTGTGTGTGTGTGTGTACGTGTCCGTTTATTCGCTCACCATCTTGATGGCCTCTGGGTAGACCGGCTCGATTAGGATGCCCCTGGTGTTCGTCATGGTTTCCACCAACTCGTTGAGCGCGGCTCGTTTGATCTCCTTGCCCTTCAGGTCGGCCACACAGTCCAGGAAGTCAAAGAGGACACAACACTGCTGCAGTTTCTGGACAAACAGCTCATGTAGCTCCCCTGCAGCCGCGTCTGGGGAACGCGCACACACAAACACACACACACACACACACACACACACACACACACACACACACACAGTTTCCACTGCATGGTTCCACCACAGAAAGGTGTATCCTACATGGTTCCACTTTACATTATTCCAAGCGGTTCCTTTAAGCTTAAGGTTCCACCAAATGATTAGACCACTCAGCATCTCATTGCATGAGGGTCCCTTGCACACGTGTTGTTGCACATGGTTTCCATGAGCTCACATACAGTATCCTACATTAGGACTGAATAAAGTGGGAAATGTTTTAGGATTAATTACAAACAAATCAAATGAATTATAACCCATGGTATTTAGGTTGTCCTCTTTGCTAAGAGATCATTTGTGTCAAAGATCTTGTGTCCACACTCACAATAATGAAAATCTCTTATCACATCAATGACTATAACGTCTAAAATTCCATGGTTTCTGATTGGCTGTCAGCTTTTTATCATTCAGAAAAATCACTCTGAAAGTGATCCCAACAATATCATTACACACGTCATTGTCATTTTATTTTGCGGTGTGGATGTTGTCAATCATATTAATTAGAGTCATATTTATTTATCGTTCAGTTATCGTTATCGTTCTTGGTGTGAACGGAGATCTTTTAACCACCTAATATCCACCTCAGAGAAAAAACACATGATAATCATTCCTTTTCAGACTTTCTTAGTTAAACACTGTCTCTTTGCTTAGAACAAGAGATCTTTTAACCACCTAAAATCAACCTTAGAGAAATGACACATGATAATCATTCCTTTCAGACTTTCTCACTCAGTTAAACACTGCACATGTGGCCTATTAGCTTGGGCAGCGGCAGGAAACATATCTGATATCCGCCATCTTCTTTTTTATCATCCCCTAAGAGGTGCTATTGATCTCTGTTTTGTCCTGTGTGTGTGTGTGTGTGAGAGAGAGAGAGACAGAGAGAGAGAGAGTGTGTGTGTGTGTGAGAGAGAGAGAAATAAAGAGAAAGTGTGTGTGTGCGTGCATGTACGTATGTAAAAATGGTAAATGGTTATGAGAATAGCTCCATCTATACCTCTGCCAGCATCTGTAAAAGTTCATAGTAGCGCCAGAGCAGATACTCATCCAACATCCACTATCTATCACACACTCTCTTGGGGTTCTGGTTTGGGATTGGGTAGTTAAAAAAAGTTATTTTTTTTAGTTTGCTTTGCTGGTCTTCACTCACTGTAGCCTATGTATGGTTTATAACACCTGTATCGGATGGGCAGTGACAGACATCTATGTATGGTTTATAACACCTGTATCAGGTGGGCAGTGACAGACATCTTTGTCAGTGGGGTTAAGAGCAGGCGCTGAATACAGGAAGGAAAAGCCAAAAATCATTTTGAGAACAACCACTGTCTGTATATATATATGCATCTGTAGTGACAAACACACAAACAAACACACATACACACACACCTTCAAACATGAGAGAAATCACTTAAGACTCCAAAAGAGCAGATGCTCAGACATCGTCATGACATTTAGAATAGTCATTAAAGTGACAGTTGTACCTGAAGGTGACATTATAGAGGTGACATGTTATAGAGGTGGCCAGTGTCTCAGGCTCATAGAGAGCATGTGAGTAGAGTGTGTGCGTGACTTTGCCTGCAGGTGAGTGCCTGTCTGTCATCTTGGTGCACACAGCCCTGCCAGTTTACCTGTCATAGCAGGCAATGGCATTATGAGGGCATCACTGCTGAACTGTCACACCCCTAGAAGTTCTCCTGCGGGGGACCCATTTGGACACTTCAGAAACAGGCTGTGGCCACAAAGTCCTCTTCACACCATCTGAACACACGTGGAACTGTGTACCACCTGCCTGAACTATCTAGTTGTCACGGCCTGCTCCAGCAGCTCCACCTCCTAGTTGTGGTTCCCCACCCCCCTGGCTGATTAGGTCACACCTGCACCCACTCTCCTCGTCAGCCACCACCTTAAAAGCCATGGCTGGAGTATCAGTCTTTGCCAGATTCTTGCCCTGTCACCTGCTTCTTGTCTTCACTCAAGCATCACAAGCTGCACTTTTGGATCTTCTTGCGTGACCCCTTGCCTGTTTTTGGACCCTGGATTTTGCCTGGCCCTGCCTGTACCTCCACTGTGAACCTTCCACTTCTGCCTTGAATTTTTGTGCCTTTTATGTTTTTGCCTGGGTGACCAGTTGCCTCTAAATTCCTGTGTGTTTTTGTAAAAGTAAACGATTAACTTGCATTCTGTGTCAGAGTCTGCTTTTGGGTTCTTTGGCCTTCGGGCCCTGACACTACTACAGTTAAAGTCTACTAGTTCAAGTACTTATAGGTACACAATGAACTTGTGTCTGTAAAAACCCTGGACTCCAAGCCTTCTGCAGCCATTTTGCCACTGTGGCCCTCTGTGTCAGAGGGTAGTATAAGAAGCACTGTGTTGGAATACCATGGTCTCTGATGCTGGCACACATGTAGGCCTGTTCGAGATTTCCTGAAACTGGTCGTGTTTCAGGGGTGCAATATGCCAAACACTGTGTCTCATGTGCCATAACAAGCTGAAAAACACCCAGCTGGTGTGTCTCTTGGGTGCCATAGCGAGCTGAACACAGATGCTTTGTCTTAGCGGTACCATAGCGAGCTGAATACACCCTTAGAAGTACCATAGCGAGCTGTAAAACACCCAGCTGCCATGTCTTAGTGGTACCATAGCAAGCTGAAGAACACCCAGCTTCTGTGTCTTAGCAGGACCAAAGCAAGCTAAAATATACCCTTAGCGGTACCATAGCGAGCTGAAATACACCCTTAGCGGTACCATAGCGAGCTAAACACAGCCGCTGCATGTTAGTGGTCCCATACTGAGCTGAAATGCACCCAGTCGCTGTGTGTTAGGGGTACCATAACAAGCTGAGATACACCAAGCCGCTGTGTGTTAGGGGTACCATAACGAGCTGAGATACACTAAGCCGCTGTGTGTTAGGGGTACCATAACGAGCTGAGATACACTAAGCCGCTGTGTGTTAGGGGTACCATAACGAGCTGAGATACACTAAGCCGCTGTGTGTTAGGGGTACCATAACGAGCTGAGATACACTAAGCCGCTGTGTGTTAGGGGTACCATAACGAGCTGAGATACACTAAGCCGCTGTGTGTTAGGGGTACCATAACGAGCTGAGATACACTAAGCCGCTGTGTGTTAGGGGTACCATAACGAGCTGAGATATACCTAGCCGCTGTGCGTTAGCGGTACCATAGCAAGCTAAACACAGCCAAAGCTTTGGCGCTCCCTTCTTGCCTCTGGTTTTCTTCTCCTTTCCTGTCTCCCCTGCTTTATTTTATTCTCCCTATGGTCTCTCTCTCTCCATCTCTCTTTCTCTCTCTCTTTTCATCTCTTACTCAAATCCCTTTCAATCCCTTTATTTTTATCAGTCTTTAATTCCTCTTTGTGCTCTCTCCGTCTCGACACACACCAGAGCTCTGCAGTGTATTGCTTAAATCACACGCGACAGGGAAATGTGTCGGAGTGTTTGATGCACAGAGCTGTGTCGTTGTTCTTGCTGTGGCTGTTTAGATTCTTCTGTGTGTGTTCTGACTCACTGGTGCAATGGAAAGAGAACTGCAGTGTTTTCCACTCTGTGCATACAGCCAGGCCAGTACTGTGCCTTATGAGTGACGCTACACTCTCTCATGGTGCTTTTACTGACATGTCAGGCCAGTACCGTGCCTTATGAGTGACGCTACACTCTCTCATGGTGCTTTTACTGACATGTCAGGCCAGTACCATGCCTTATGAGTGACGCTACACTCTCTCATGGTGCTTTTACTGACATGTCAGGCCAGTACCGTGCCTTATGAGTGACGCTACACTCTCTCATGGTGCTTTTACTGACGTCAGGCCAGTACCGTGCCTTATGAGTGACGCTACACTCTCTCATGGTGCTTTTACTGACATGTCAGGCCAGTACCGTGCCTTATGAGTGACGCTACACTCTCTGACATGTCTGGTCACATATCGGTCACATAACATTTGTATTGACATTTTACCACTTTATGCCGTTGTGTATTTTTTTCTGTACTTCAAATTGTCTACTGCACTGAACTTCTATTGCAGTTCAATTTGCAGCTATTGTTAAACTGCATTAATACAAAACACTAATTCATGTATACAGGTCTGTCAGCTTGTGATGCTAAGTTTGTGATGCTAAGTTTGTGATGCTGAGCTTTCTCTTCATTTGGTGGCAGGGGGGCAAATCGGCAGAGTTTCGCCATGTGCACTCATCATCAAAGTACTGTGTGTGTGTGTGTGTGTGTGTGTGTGTGTGCATCCTTGAGTGTGTGTGTGACTGCTGTATAAGGGCAGGACACAATACCACTACTGTTACTTGTGCTAGATTCCTACCACTGTTTTGTATCCCACCTGTTTTATGTGTTTTATGAAATGTGTAAACAGGCATATATGCGCAGTGTGTGTGTGTGTGTGTGTGTGTGTGTGTGTGTGTGTGTGTGTGTGTGTGTGTGTGTGTGTGTGTGTGACACATACAGCAAGCCTCTGCAGTATTGCTAACAAGCTTATGCAGGCTTGTGCTATTTCCATCTCCACCCACCCATCCACGTTATAAAAAACTACAAAGAGAGAGAAACAGAGACAGAGGCCTCATCAGCATCTCTGACTTAATACCAGCAGTAAAATTTAAGAAGAACTGAAGTATTCATCATGATCTTAGTCATTGGAAACCTGCAGCTTTACAGAGGGGGTGCGAGAGTGAGTCAGTCCTCTTTTAGTTTTAGGGGAGGACAGAAGAACGAAACAAATGGGGTGTCAGCTACTCTTCATTTTCTCTTTCGTCTCCCCTCTCTCTTTCCTTTTCCCCTGGCAGAGGGACTAATGTCAGAACACCACGCAATCATATTGACAACCCAACTGACCAATGACAGACTAACCATGTATGTCATTGCTCTCTCTCTCTCTCTAGCATATACACACTCTCTTTCTCTCTCCCTCTCTCTCTCAAATATACACACACACACACACACACATTCTCTCTCTCACAAACATACACAGTCTCTTTCTCTCTCTCATACATACACACACATTCTCTCTCTCTCTCTCTCTCTCTCTCTCTCTCTCTCACACACAGACCCATGCACACACACAGACTTATGTATGCACAAAGTTACTTTAGAAATGTAATTACATTACAAGTTACTCGTGTTACAATTACAAGTTACCCTGTTTAAAATGTAATAGTAGTGTAATTATTTCAATTACTTGTAACTTGTACTTGTAATGTACTTGTAATGTAACTAATTACATTTGATTACTTTCCTACATTTTGAATGAATCTCAGCTGTCAGCCATTTCAGTTTTTGAAACCTGGCAGGTAACCTTACAGCATTACTCAACACTGCTGTCAAAAATCCTTTTAAACGCCCTCAACACAGCCACAGCAGTGTCAGACTTCAACACCTCAACACTGCTTTACTGTGAGATCAAGATTTGACATTTACATGTAACCTCTGGTGAATATCACTGAATAAGCGGTTGTCTGTCTGTGTGGGATTGATTGTGTGTGTGCGTCTGCTCACTACAGCTGCAATGGGCTAGACCTACGCTGCAGTTTCTACCTGGCATTGCAGACCTACACTGTAGTTTCTATCTGGTACTGCAGGCCTCCTCACAACTACAGACAGCTAGTAAGCTGTAGATCCAGCAGCAAGTGGGTGGTGTTGCCAATTCAAACATGACAGGAGAACCAATTAGACATATCAGCTTATATATCTAGCCAATGTTTCTGCAGAGGACATTCAGGTGTAAGTGAATTTGTAATCTTGAATATTTCCTGAAAGTAATTTAAACACACATTTTTTCAAAGTAATGTAACTGATTACTGTTTTATTTTGTAATTTAATTATGTAATTCCATTCCCCAACACTGTGTAAACACACATACACACACACACATTCCATTCCTGTCCATTTCGGAGAGTAGTCGCTATTCCTAATCTCTGTGTGATATCATCTCTCCCTTCCATTACTCTCTGCTATCCCACTCTCCATCTCCTTTTCTCACTCTCTCCCTCACTTTTTGGTCTCCCTGATGTGTTGTATTTCTCTATCTCTCTGTGACAATCTACTCTCTCCCCCTCTACTCTCTTTCTCTCTCTCTCTCTCTCACACAGACCCATGCACACACACAGACTTATGTATGCACAAAGTTACTTTAGAAATGTAATTACATTACAAGTTACTCGTGTTACAATTACAAGTTACCCTGTTTAAAAATAGTAGTGTAATTATTTCAATTACTTGTAACTTGTACTTGTAATGTACTTGTAATGTAACTAATTACAATTACTCACTTTTTGGTCTCCCTGATGTGTTGCATTTCTCTATCTCTCTGTGACAATCTACTCTCTCCCCCTCAACTCTCACCATCACCTTCTTTCTCTCTCTCCCTTCCTCTCCCTCCATCTCTCCCCCTTTCTGTTGCTCTCTTCATCTCCTCTCTCCCTATCCTTCCATCTCTCTCTCTCTCTCTCTCTCTCTCTCATATATCCCCTCTGGTGCTCTTCTTTGTCTTCTCTTTGTTCTCCGGTATGGATCTGGATCATCTTACACATGTTTCTCTCTCTCTCTCACACACACACACACACATTCCCACTTTCTCTCTCATAAACACACACACACACATACACACACACACACGCACACACACATATATTATGGCACATTCACTTGCACTCTCTCTCTCTCCCTCCCTCTCTTACAAACACATACCCACTCCCACTTTCTCTCTCTCTCACAAACACACACACACACACACACACACACACACACACACAGCTGTCTGTTGTATTGATTTCTGAGAGAGTAATAAGAGCAAACGTCTGTAAATGTAACCAGAGCTCTGCATCAGAACAAAGCTACAGACACACATGAAGACAGATAGACAGAGGGATAAACACAGAGAGGAAAAAAAGGGAGAAAGACAGGTGGATGGATAGAGAGATGACATGAGAGGGACTGAGAAAGAAAGTAACATGGATGAACAAACAGAGAGTAAGAAAGAGAAAGTGTGTGGGAGAGATAGATTAGAAAGAAAGAAAGAAAGAAAGAAAGAAAGAAAGAGAGACAGCATGGATGAACAGAGAGGATAAGAGAGAGATGAGAGGGAGACAGAGAGAAAGATAATATGGATAAATAGAGAGAGAGAGAGAGAGAGACAGATTGCATAGATGATGCCATAAGTCTATGCTGACTCAGCAGTTCTGCTCTGGTAACAATAAGTAGCTCTGTGGTCCAGCCTGTCCCACTTTCCCTCATACTCACCCACCATTAGACTCACCCTAAGGGTAAGTGTTTATTTACAGACGTATTACAGACATGCTCACGAGGTCCACTTCAAATGAGCACACCATCTCTGACTGAACACACTCTCTCTCTCTCTCTCTCTCACACACACACACTGCACTGTGGGAAACACCTTCAGGCTTTGCCAATTATAAAATGAGCACTCACATTGCTGTGGTAAGCCAATAAACAGGTCAGGGCCCAAACACAGAACCTATTCAACGAGTGCATGTTTCACTAGTAAATAAGGTCATGTTTGATACGCTATCTACCTTGATGGGTGGACTTATTTATAGTAAAAGCACATCCATATATCTGTCTAGATCCCATGCACAAGATATCGGAAGAGTCCTAGAGATTTGATACTTCTCTGAATACTCTGAATACTTCTATGGCCACCTCTATACAGTGTGTCTAGGGATGAGTGTGGCCTTATATTCTATCAGACAGTGGAGTCCCTCTTAGACATGTTTAGTCCCGTCTGTGTGTGTTGTTCCACTCGACCTCTCTGAGTTACACTCTCCTGACCTCCAAGTGTACAGTAAACTGAGCAGCCATCCCTCTGTGCACACACACACGCACACACACAGTCTCTCTCCTACATACACCCTCTGTCTCTGACACACACAGACACAGTCTGGTTTTCCCCTACACAAACCTTCCATCTCTGTCACAAATACACACTGCCTCTGTCAGTTTCTCTCTCTCTCTCTCAGACAGACACACACACACACACACACACACACACACAGTGGTTCGGCTTGTATGACAGAGTGAGGTCAACCCCATCAGTCCTCTCTGAATCCTTACTTGAGTACCTGACCCAGGAAGAAGAGTGCCCACACTGCTGAAGATTTATACACTGCCCTCGTCTGACTGAAATACACAGCATAGCCTGCCTCTTCTTCCTGTAGCTATAGGTCACACATTACATGGTGTTACAGTCAGAGCCCATTAAGGAGTTCTACTATGATGTGCTTAAAAGACACCTTCCATGTGTATAATTGCATCCCACACCATGAAGGCTGCCATGTTGCACCATAAAACAATTACTGGCCATCAAGAGCTAGTGACAGAATGGAAAAACACCATGAAATCGTGACAGATGGTATCAGATCTAATGTACCACTTAGCGGCTTCCATCGGGTCAATGCCACATTTGCATTAACAGCAGGGAGATTAGCTTGTGGTTGTGGGCCGCAGGGTTAAGGCCTATGGGTCTGTGCAGCTGGGTTGGCAGACCTACCTTTAAGGAGGGGTAGTGGCGTGAGTTCCACCTGGGAACTCTGGTATCGGAACTGAGAGGAGCTGTGAGAGCGCCGTTGCCTGGCCCTGCGCATGGAACGCCGGGGGAAGCCATCGATTTTCTCGGCATTTGGAACAGAGAAGCCGGTGGTTGGCGAAGTGGGGCTGGACGGAGGAAGTTTGGTGTTCTCCATAATTACAGATCACCACCAGGGTGTGGAGCTGAGTTGAGAACAGTTTAAATGACCAGTTTTGTCGTATGGTCAAGCTGTAGAATAAACACAAAACTGGTTAAAAAAAAAGACTATTAAAAAGACTGCGAAACAAGACCAGCTAGCTTAAGACATGTTTCTAGAAATAGTGATATAAACTGATTTGTGAATGAGTTTATTATTATCTATGGAACTGAATACAGGGCTAAATAATACGCGTAACAGGCAAGATACAACATCAACTTAATTGGTTAGGCATCAGATAGGCTACTTCTAGACACGTGGGCTCTATCTGCTTGGGCTACCGTTGTGTCATCCCGTTGGTCGTACAGCCACTCTGACATTTCATTCTCATTGGCAAAATCCATATATCGCTACACAATACACACCTGAAAAGATACGTCGTGCAAAATCCTCATGAAACTGGCCACTTTAGAAGCTGTCTTTAAACTCCACATCCATTATGTAAGCGAAAGTTTATAGGTTTAGTGGTGAGCAGTCCAGTCCCAGTCTCCGCTTTATCAGGGCTATTGCATCAATATTTCACCAACAACAAGCTATCTTGCTTAGGCTGCTGTCTGCCAACGAACCCTGTTTAAAACTCTTGTTCTTTCCGGAGGTTGTGCATCTGTAGCGCTCTGGAGAATGGATGCCGTACCGCCCGTCCTAGCGGGTGAATTGTGATCTCATACCATGATTCTTGCCATCCCTTTACCGACGGTGCCTTGTCGACAGAATATGTAATTGGTTATGCCCAAAAGAAAAACAGCCTAGAGCGTACAGAAACTGCAATAAAAATGATGTTCTTTCCGCAGGTAGAGAATAAACTCTAGCTTGATTTTACGAGCCGCATTGAGGTGATGAATATCCCGAGGAATAAATCCATTTCGTTCATTCTTTATCTTCCATTAAGCTCTAGAGGACCACCCTTTCGTGTATCATCCGCACTCCGTTGACAAGTGTAACGTACGTAGCTCTGTCATCCAGCTGTTTGCGTTCTCCTCACATCCCTCCCTATAACGAACCTCCCTCTGCCGGTCGCTCCATCTTATTCAGACAAGGAAAACGCCGTAATTTTCCTGCATCCTCTATTTTTACCTTACTTATTTATTACCTATAAGGGCTATTTGCCTCGACTAAGTAGCCACTTTTTGCAGGGCGCTTATATAAATATGATTTATTTATTTTTGACGCATATAGGGTGTCGTCATTCTGGCTGCGTCTCTCCACCCCTCGCCTTCTCCCTGGTGGGAACGGTGAGCGAGCGTTGTTACGTTGGTTTCAGCGTGCGCAGCTTCGGGACCGGAGCGGCGCGGTCCATTCCTTTGTGAATTCGCTGAAAATGGCAAATTGGCAAATGTAGCCTACTGTGTGTTATTGCACGCAAGAACAACACCCAACGCAAACACCAAACGCAGCTCTCTGTTTAAGATAAGGTAAACAAAACGCATGTATACTACCTACCATATGCCATTGTGATTGGATTAGGCAAGTAGGCCTAATGTACCCTAATAATGATAATGATATAAAAGAAAACAAAACACATTTAAACAAAACAAAAAACACCTGTTTAGCATTGCTAAAAGCCATGTGAAAATAAGTTCGAGGTTTTATATTTGCCGTGGTCTAAATTGGGAATGAGATGAAAAAATATGCCACTATGCATAAATAAATTTCTTAAATTGATTGCGTTAAATAAACCCGGCATTACGTGTTCTTCCACCGCATTTAAACTTTGTAGGCCTGTCTTTTATTTGATCTCATTTCATAGGATACATTGCAAAAATCCAATTAAAAGCCATTTGGGACTATTGAGTTGCTGCTACAAATAAAATAGAAATATTATGTCTAGAAGCCCTGCTCAGCAGCTTACATTGGACAATAAGAATCCAATCTGAGCAATCTTTGTGTGAGTATGGGCTATACCGCCATCTTGTGGCCCAATGTGAGAAGTCCGCAGAAAGTTAAGGTTATGAGGCAATAACATAGCTTCTGAAGATGGACTGTATATTAACATGGCACAGAAAAGGAGAGCATAACACAGGTTGCTTAATTAAAAGTAAGATATTAGTCACAAATGGCCATAATTAGGCGTACCTAAAACTGAGGGTTAAGACTCATGTACTCTCACATGGTCATGGTTTTCAAGGAAAATAAAAGTATGAACTCTATACTTCAACCTGCTTAATGGCAGGACTACAGGAGTAGCTTTGGTCTCCAGGACCATGGCAGTGTAGCACATATTCACTTAGCAGACATGTACACAAACTGCCAGGTTTTATTATTACAGATCACAGTGGGCCTCATTCATCAACCAATCTTAAGAAATTAGTTCTTAAAACCCTCTTACACCATTTCCTAGAAGGTCTGTATTTACCAATACAGGTTTTTAAATGGTACCATAACAAATTTAAGAGCATTCTTGAGAAGATATTGGTGAAGGTGGCCCTTTGAGAGCAGCATGTCCTTTAATGACGGCCATTATAATTGTACATGGCATCATTTCAGGTGACCTTTACCAAGGAATAACTTGCTAAAAAACTTTCCTTTAACATATTGAGGATATTTCCACTGAAAATGAAGCAATGGAGTCTGGTGTTATCAGATGTATCCAGTTTATTGTATTTTTCACATTGAAACATCCAAATACATTCAGTTGTCTTAAACAAAAACTGTTGATGCTGGACTTTATAAAAAAAAAAATGCGTATGATGGGCACTACCACAGTTATGCAAAGCTCCTGTGCTGGATGCAAATATCTTTTTGTGTGTGTTAAGACACACTCTTTATGTTGTGCCTGTGAGTGAACATGGCTATTTCCATACACAGTCCAATTTGAATACAAGGCCAGCACCTTTGAGTAAGGTAAAGGGTTGTGGAAGTCAATATTGCACATACTGTACATTACTACAGCTCGGTTTGTGAACATCACATCACATGCATATGCCACTGGTCTGAATCAGTTAGTCTGCCTAGGCAATGTACAGGTAAAATATATACAGGTAAAACACCTAGTGGAAACTGTGGAGGCACTGGTTGCTTATATACCTGGAAAGACAGGCCTCTGGCACCAGGACGACTACTCTGTTGAGGAGTCACACACTGATAGCTGGAGGAGGGATAGGGAGGGAGAGAGGGAGAGAGAGAGAGAGAGACCATGGGAGAGTCGCAACAAGCAGACAGACATGTGAACACAGATACTACTCAATGCACAGTCATGTTTAGTAGACACACCATTAAGCCGCCTTCTCAAAGTCTCCATGGACTCTTGACTGGGTCCCTATTCTAGAAGAACAATAATCATCTTTCCCTGAGGCTTACAAACAAAACATTTTTGGGTTTAGAATTTGCATAGACGCTCACATACTCTGTATCTCCAAAAGGTTTCTGAATAACAGCTCATGGTTACGTTAGGCATGACAACTTCCTGTTTTGCACTTAACAGGAGCTCAGGGGATATGGCTCAAAGGAGACGGCTGGCATCTGTGACAACACTGCCCCAATAGAGGTGAGGCACTCTCTACAGAGATCCTCCCTTCTCTAGACCAAGAGGTGGTCTGGCCCTCAGTCCCCAGAGGATTCAGGTCACATGCGCCTCCACAGCATAGGGCTGTGCTCAAAATGTGTTCTAGTCACTCTATAGACCACTATATAGTCAGACAGGATTTCAAACACAGTCCTGGACCAAAAATAAAATGTTCTAGTTCAGTTCTGTTCAGTTTTCAGTTCAGTTTTGATGGCAGAGGATCAAGGTTTTTAAAGTACAATCTGGTGTACTAGGAGAATCCCCCAGGGCTGCTGAGCTGTTAAACAGTCTGGCGTGTTTCAGGAGGACACTCAGCAACAGCAGATGAGCGGAAGACGCTGGTGCGCACAGTTCATAATGCTTTTGTTAAACATGCAAAAAACTAATGTCTCACATGGTTTCAGGCACTGTTGGCTCCTGCACAGTTTAAGAGATTACCTGGTTTAGAAAGCTTAGCTCAGAAAGCTTCAATTTGGAAAACCTGCCCCCTAGAACCATTCAAACATTGTTTATTTTATTTTTCACAGCTATTTCACAATATAAGAATATTGTGATCTGAAACAGACTATTCCACCTGTCTCACCTTCCCTCACCTAAGCATTTGATTTATGCTAGTCTCTTAGCAACACCCTCATGGTAATCCAACGTGTGCAATAAAGAAATAACTATCTGTGGACTCTAACTGGTCATAACAGGGAAACCTGACAAATGCCAATCCCCATTCGGTGAACTCATTTCCATGCTGTTCTAAGAAGGAAACACTGGCTGTCTCTCAGAGACAGGAGAGTAGATGTGTTTTGGTCTGCAAATTAGATGTAAACAATGTAATGAAAGAAGAATTTGCATTCTGGAAACCGAAACAGAAAAGGTACAATAGATTTATCAATACTGACCTTGTACAAGATTGTGCATTCAAAATCCAGTCCTTGATTCATTTGATAATAATTATTTTAAATACTTACCTTGTATGACAAATCACTTCTCAGCATGTATAACACCTGAGTAAAGTCTTAAATGTTGCTGCTGCCTGAGAGGGAAGTGATGTTGGAGCCTCTGTTCTTACCTCTATGGGAAAGGCTTGTGTTTAGGGATACGAGAGATCTTTGATGGCGGAGAACAGTACCGGAGGATCCATCACACACACATACACCAGTTAGTGGTGGAAACTGGCAGACTCTACACTCCTGTGCGTCAGTATTGCAAACATCTAATCCGCCTGATACATCAGGGGTCCAGACGAATTTATGAGGCCTGCCCGTTATGGTATGGCAAATACTAATACAATTTGCAAAATGTAAAAATGTATAGCCAAACATACACTTATTCTGGCAGAGCAGAGTTGGAAATTGTGTGCAAAAGCTGCTTAGTATTTTAGTAACTTGAACATAAAACAATGAAACTAAACATAGAGAAATGTATGAAATGTGTTATATAGCTGTCCTTTCTTTTGCCTAATGTTAACCTAATCTAATGTTGATAGTAGTTCTGAATAAAAGCTAAATAATGTAATAATAAAATAAGAAATGTTTTTATTGATGTTACTTTCTGTAGAAATTATGTTTAAAATGGCAACTATTACCTATTATTGACTTTAATTCATCCAAATGGTCCTGGTAATTGGTGTACTGTGTTGAACCATGGTTCAGCTATCTGGTGTACCAGGTGGATTACAGGCGATACTTGAGTCCAGGAGTGTACAGGACAGGCAGTGGCTTTGCGTGGCTTCAGCATTACTCTACGCATCAACTCAAGAGAGGAGAAAAGGAGCACGGAGTGGCAGCAGTGGCTAAGAAATTGCAGTTTTATTTGGGGCACTCAAGAGAGAGACAATGGCGGAAAAAACACAAAAAAATAGTTTTTTTCTCAAAGTAAGTTAACAGACAAACAAAATGTGCTATAGAAGTTAACGGTTATTACTAGCCCCAAGACACTGTAGGCGTCAAGGATTCAGGTGCAGGATGGACAAAAACAAAAACAAACTGCAGCTGGCGGAAGCCCACTAATAGCAGACAGGCTCTGCGTACACACTGTATAATCAACAGTTCTTACCCGTAAAATGCGCAGTTGAAAAGCGAAATTAGTTCATTGATTAATAGTTTTCAATTAGTTCCTTGATTTTGTTGTTTCCTGTTTTACTTTTTTTGTAATATTACTTACAAATTCAAAAGTACACTTCGTTCTACTGCAGCAATGACTGAGTGGAGCTTCTAGCTAGCATGTGTTGTTGTAGACACAAGCAGACAAACATCAATTCAGATTTCATGACTAATAATGACAGACAGGTGAGGCTGAGCCTGGCTAGACTGTCATTAGCGATAGTATTCATCCTGATCAAAGCGAGAGGCGCCAGCATAGCGCGGATACAGCGGGCCCGATCTGCCTACGGGGGCAACTGGCAGAGGTGGCACAGGTCGGCCTCGGGCGAACGGGTGGTGTGCGGATGGCATGGGCGGGCCAGGCATATGGCGGGGCGGGCTGCGGTCCCGGTAGAGGTGCGTAGGCGGGGGAGGAGGGGGCAGGAGGCGGCGCTCTAGGGGAGACTCATAGGGACTCATGGCGGGGGGGCGGCGCAGGGGTCGGTCCAACCCATTGCGGTCGTAGAGGGACGGGGGAAGCGGAGGGGGTGGCGCAGGCAGGTCGTACGGGTCGTCGTACACGGAGCGGGGCGGCCGCAAGCGCATAGGGTGGGGAGGGGGGAGGGGAGGGGGTCGCAGACGACCAGGTGCGGGTGGAAGGTGGTGGTTTAGGGGACGATTTCGAAGAGGAGGGTAGGGGCGCATCGGGTCACCCGGCGGAGGGTATGGGCGGGGAGGGCCGGGCGGATAGGGATGACCCCCAAACTGGTCGGGTGCCTTCTTTCCCGGGTTGGTGTGGGAGAGGGACACAAACATGGTCTGTCCCTCCAGCCGAGAGTGGTTGAGCTTCTCGATGGCCTCCATGGCTTCCTTGTGTCGCTGCATGTGGACGAAGGCATAATTCTTTAGCACATCACACTCCAGCACTTTCCCGTACTCCTGGAAGAGCTCGCGAATCTTTAACGCCGTTACACCCTCGGGCAGGTTGCCTACGTGGATCTTGGTGGCGTTGCGCACCCTGGTTGTAGCAAACTGCACTGTCATGCTGAAGCCGTGCAGCTTGTGCTTATTGAGCTCCGCTACAGCCTTCTTGGCGTCCTCCTCTTCACTCATGTGCACAAAGCCGTAGTTCGAGATAATGTCACAGTCAACGACAGCGCCATACTTCTCGAAGAGCTCTCGCAGCTCTGCCTCTGTGGTGGAGGAGCTGATGTTTCCCACAAACACCTTCACCATTGTGGACGAACACAAACCTAGCTCAGTCCAGTCTTGCTCATTCACCCACCCACACCTCTCTTAGGGCTGAAATTTGTTTGACACAGTCAGCAAAAGTCTTCAAAACATAAAGAATGGATCCTAAAACCAAATGACAAAAAAAAAAAAGATTTACAAACATGATGACAAGACATAGCAATTGATTCATAATTTTCAATGGCAAAATCAAAAACAGGTTTGCTAATTGAAACTTGCACGAGGTAAAAGATATCCGCAGTGATGCGCATGCATAGGATACAATAGAGAACGTGTGGACGGCATGGGCGTCTCTTATCTACATTCTCCATCAAGTCTATGAAGCATTTTCACTTTCGGAATCGTGAAGGACACTTCCTTGTTTTAAAGAAACTTTGAACTATATGCATTTTTGACACTTTGCATTCCACAGTTAATGGTTATTAATCTAGGCATATGGGCACACAGGTTAGCGTTAACCCAAGAAGTAGATGCGTCAACAATGAAACATTCTATTACAAATACGACTGTCAAAATTCAATAAGCTCTTGCAGAAATACTGACGTGCAATTCCCACTGACTCACAAGATAGCTACAACATGTAGGCCTAATATGAAAAACAGTCTTGCTAACGTGATAGCGAGAGAGCAATGGTAAACAATGGTCAGTGTTTGTGCTGCCAGGGTAACACCAAAACAGGCTGAACTTAGTTGACTGAAAAACCAGCTAACGCTATTTCTGACTAGTACCAGCCGTGGCCATTTGCCAAGCTGCAAGATTATTTGAGATTGAATCTTAACTACTATAGATAGGCTTGCAAATTTGGAAAAATTTGCACTGCTCGTGTTAAAACAAGAATATCAAACGGCTTGCTAAAATATAGTCACTGCTCTATGGTTCACGTTAGTAAAAATTAACGTTAGCAAGGCAAGCTAGTGTTTGCACAGGTTAGAATTCCTGTTACATATTCGGATCTACGTGGCTCGCAATTACCTTGAACGACACTCAGAAGAAATACTTAACACTACGCTTGCACCAACTCAGCAATGACAAATAAGTTCCTAATCATGAAAGACAACCAGACTGTACCTTGAACATTCACCTGTGGTCTACAGAGAGCCAGTAGTCGACTGAACTTCCGTCTGTCTGAAGTCTACATTAAATACCTCAGGGTAATCTACAGCGCCCCCTTGCCTACTGGAGTATAACATTTAACTGCGCTGGTTTCAAAAGTGCAATCATAAGCTCTCTGGCCTGTTGGATTGATATAAAAATATTAAAAGCTCGCTATTTTATTCGCTGACTGAGATCCATATTTCTTCATAAATCAATGACTGCTGGAGAACCTTTTTCATAGAAGCAGGGCGATTCTGAGTGTTTCTTGATCTGATGACAACTGTTGTGCTCATTTCCAAGAATACAATTTCAATGCAAGACGGGGTATGTCTATTAAGTTTATAAATACTTTATTAAACACTTCACAAAGTTAAGAGTATGAGTAGAGTATGATTTTAACTGGTTTGACCATCACTGTGATAGCACTGTCGTTTAAGCATGAATCCCATCCTTTCCAGATATACAAAAACATTACTGCCATAATGGCCTTACTGAGCAGGAACACACAACTCGTGTCTCTAAACCCCCTTCATAGTATCTCCTCTCTCCTTTCATTCTGCTGTTATAGTGTGGCTTCTTCGTCAGTCAGAGAGAGCAGAGGCGTCTCTGTGTCTGGGAAATGTACTGCAATGAGGGAAGGACAGTACTTACTCAAGAACAGAATGTACTGAAGCCTGTGTAACCAATCTAGTGTTGACAATGTCCCACTTTTCAAACATTACACAAGTCTCTCTAAACTGACATGTGTCTACTATAGATTAAAATGTGTGTCTGACTAGACTGACTTGACACCATTTCATTACCCAGTGTGCATGTGAGATAAAGTCTCCTGATCTTCAAAGAGGGTGGCACCAGTTTCCCCCTCAGTCCTCCATTCAAGTGCAGATTTGTAGCTATGCAGCTCTCCGCCAAGATGGCTCCAAAGGGGTTTTGGTGGAGGAATGAGCATGACAAGCTAGTGTAGTGTGCCTGCTTGTGCTTGTTGATGAGCATTTGTATGTATGTGTGTATTTCTCAAAACGCCCACAGACATAGGAAAACAAAGACCACATGTTATTCAACGAGACCTCGTTCAAACGTATTTATTCATATAATAATATTAATAGTAATGACAATAATCATCATCATTATTTTCTCCAGAGAAAGGCAACAAAACTCACTCCAGTGCAGCACAGTAACTCCACCCAGCAACTCGTAATTACATTATAATTCACCAATAATTCATCAATTGGCCCTTAATTAGTATCTCAGATATATGACCCCTGCTGTTGTTAAAAAAAGGGGGGGGGGGAATAAAAACAAATAGAACAAGAAACTAAACAAACTTGTTTGGAGCGCAGTGAGGAGGAGTTCAGGTGTGTGTGTGTCGCGTCTCTGAGCCGGACACAGGAGAGCAAACGGGACCAGCAACTGAGTGCCACCATTGGTTGGATAAAGAACCACTGGAAGCGTGATGTGCTTAAAAACAGAACAAATAGAACAAATAAAATAGCTCAGTGAGAGAAATTGTCCAGCCTGTTTCTCTGGTGTCGTACATGACAGTGATGGGGTGGGGGTGCGGATATTGAGCTCTGTGTGAGAGCACTCACACACACTGGGGTGGGGGGGCTAGGAGTGAAGTTGCTCAAGTCTCTCCACCACTATGTCCTCACCGGGTGAAGATGTAGAGGTTCAAAGTTCAAAGGTCCAGGGGGGTTGAGGCAGGTCAAGCTGTGATGAACTGTGAATACTTTTCTTTTGTTAGATAAAAGAAAGCCAGGCAGCACTTTCTTGTCATAAAAGTTCCTGTTTTTTGTGTTTGTGTCTTGAAGCACATAATACGCAAACGACAATCAGCACTGCACTGTTCTCTAAACAGAGAATAATTGTGAAGTCCAAAAAATTAAACAAGAGTGAGAAAATCAGAATTGTCATAAACAAAACTGAACTGTTAACAAAGACAAAAAAAAATAAACAGAGAGAGAGACAGAAAACCCAAACCGGAGAGAGGAGGAATAAAAAACAGGAGAGCTACAAGAACCCCTCCTCTAGAAAGATCATGTCAAATATCTTTACATACTCAGACACATACACATACAGACACACTTACACAACCTTACCCAGCATGTGTCCATCGTCTTGCAGTGCACTCCCCTCAATCACCTTCTACTAATGATGCTGACGATGATGTAATAAAAGTTCACCTGTCTCACTGACCATCCTCCTCCTCACTCTTCCTCTTTCTGAGAAAACCGACCGAGCCTCAGGGGAGGTCAGTTCCCCCTGTAGCCATCCTCTTGTCCGCTTGTCTCCGTCCGTCGCTCCTCACAGCTTGAGCTCGTTGGCAATCTTGGAGGCGATGTGCTTGAAGGCCATGGAGGTGCCGGCGATGCGCTTGAAGCGCACTCCATTGAGTGACAGACGGGGCAGCTTGCACACCTCCATCTCCCATTGGACGAAGTCTTCGCGCAGCGGGCTGCCGCTGACGCACTGCAGCAGGAAGCGCTCGCGCGACTCGTACTCGCAGTTGTTGGCGTCCAACACCTTGCGAATCTCCTTCATCATGTCCGCTGGCTCCATGGACGATGTGGTCTTCATGTTCCAGGTGAAGCGCAGTGACCGTGGCTTGTCCTTGGTGGCGAGCGGTGCCCCTGGCGGAGCGGCCATGCCTATACTGGGCGAGTGCGACAGCGTGTCCCTGTTCTCGTCGCCCGTCAGGCCCAGGGTGCCACCTTTTTCGATCTTATCCGCAGTACTAAGCATGGGTCTGACGGAGGGAGGGAATGGGAGAGGAAGAGAAAGGGAGAGAGAAAAAGAGTGAAGGAAGAGAAAATAAGAGAAAAGAGATTAATATAAAGGAAACAATGTGACCAAGAGGGAGGAGAGGAGAGGAGATGAGAGCTGATCTCTGACAGAGGGTAAGAGAGGGCTTGGGGTGCCACTCTGGAGTAGTGAGGCTAGTGCCCTGTGTCTGGCCTGTGACAGACTGTACTGTATCCCTGTACATGCCCAAAGCCTTCTCTTACCCCCTCACCCTCTCCTCGCTCTCCCTCGGTCTCCCCACACACACATTTACACATTCAAATATTTCAAAATACACATCACACAATAAACAACTTCCACAAATGCAGTATGAATATAACAATGGGGCTTCTTTACAACACAAAGCTACAATGCAGTCAAATGGCAATGGCTGAAAACAGTATTTTCATGTAAGTCTAAGACATTAATCACTCTGCAATGTGTGTGTTAATTGTGCAGCATATGACTGTGTGCACACTAGTACAGTGATAACTTCGTCAACAATTGAATATGTTCATGCTTAATTAAGAGACAAAACTCCTGAAAGCTTTAAATCATCTTGACCAATCAGCTTCCTTTGCAATTGCCTACTGATTACATGATTGGCGCGCTGAGTGATAGCTGGCATTTGATTGGTTTATTGGTGTTGATTAGCGGACGTGAGTTCTCACCTGCAGGCCTCATCCTGCCCCTCGCCCTCATAGGGGTTCCTCAAAGAAAACCAGTACAAGTTTAGTGGCCTCATCTCACACACTTATTCACTCTCTCACTGCCTTATCTGCTTTGCTTAGTTAGGCACTCTTCCCTTCCCACCAGCGCCACACAGACACCTCAAGATTCCATCACCAGTTCTAGAATGTGTGGGTTTGGGTTCTAAATGTTCCACTGGAGGTTCTCAGATGCCACCTTGTTGCCACAACTCATGTTACACACTGATCAATATGTCATAATACACAGAGCTGGTTATGTGTGGCAAATAATTAGGTGTTAGTCTTCTGGGGTTGTTTTCTGGGCAGTGTGGTTCCTGAGAGAGGACCATGCTAAATGTGGCATGTAGGTGTGTATTAACTCCAAACTGTCCTGAACTGAGACTGGAAGAGTTAGACCCCCTGTACTGTTTCCCTCCACCAATATGAGCAAAACAAAAGAAACAACAAACAAACAAAGTGTAGCATTAAGAAGCTTTCCCCCCTCCAAGAGCTGCTCTTTGCCTCTTTGCAGTCAGCACACACACACACACACACACTCACACTCACACTCTCTCTCTCACGCACACAAATACACACAGAGGTAGGTCACAGGGCTAAACAGGCTCCATCCACTGCAGCACCACTGAAGGAGACTTGAGTCTTTGCTAACTGTGACTCTTGATGCCTAATACTTTATCACATTGCTTAAATGGATCAATCTCCAGAAACCCACAAGAGTCCCTCACTATCCAGCTGCACTTCTGGCCTGGCCTGGCCTGGTTATATGGCCGGCTACTTCCTATGTAATACGCATCCTAACCACAAGGGGTCACCTGTGCTATGACCCATACTAGAATGAGTGACATATAAACTACTATTCTGAGTGACATATAAACCAACCTGGGCAGACAGGTAAGGCCCCTAACAGACCCTAAGCAGTTCCATATTCAGTCTGACCTAAGAGAGGGGTGCATTAACTTGCATTAACTGAGAGTATTATGCAACAGGTGAGAGGGTGTAGGTTGTGGCCCCAATCATTCTAATAGCAGAGGGTAGGCTAGACTAGACTAAGTGTATCAAGTGTACAGAGTTGGCTGCGACTCCCTATTTAAAAATGGCACCCATTATGTGCTCAATTATGGCCTCAAGTTTCTCAAACAAGCCAATCAGGTTTGTCTAGTGCTCCCAGTCAAGATTGACAGGTAATCCAGATGGACACCAATGACAGTGTCCACTAATCATATTGTACAGAATTAGGCCAGAATCAGATACCCAGGACACCATTTTTAAAAACAATGAAGTGTCACAAAGTTGAAGCAAAACCTCAAAATCCTTTCCCTTTGATAAAAATATAGTGTTTGACAAGCCATTATTTGGGTGGAGCGTCTTAAAGCAGTCAGACTTGTTTCACACCCCAGCCTTTTTTAACAGGTCATCAATCTATCAGGTATGACAACACCTACCAGCTCACCCTTCAACTTAGGGATACAGCCCCGATCACACATTTGTGTTTCTTTCCTTTATGATGTCAATGTCTGTCATCAAATGACTAAGACTACCTTTGCCTTCACACAGACCTTCAGTGTTCATCGACCTGTGGAGTCAAGTCCAAACATTTCATAATCTCTCTATGACGTCATCTCTAAACAAGTCATTCTGTTGGTGACTTAATTTATCACACCTGAGATCTGAACACACCTACTTCCACAAAGGTAATCACCACCTTTCAACAGAACTTAATCCATCATCAATTCCATTGAACCTCAACAACATCAACACAAGCCATATCCCAGTGAAGTATTAGGGGTATTATGAATAAATACATAAATAAATACACACCCAAATAGGCTGAATCCCAAAGGCCTCCCTAACACTAAAACCCCTGAACCCTCAAAGACTTATGGAAACTGGCATGAATTAGTCAATCATGAAGGCGAGTGATGCCAACTGAGTCTTTGAGGGTTCAGGGTGTATGGTTTAGTGCAGACATTGGAACTCAGCCACACAGCGCTACCCAGTTCACTCTACCCTACAGTCCCTGCCTTTCTCACTGCAGTGCATTGCAGAAATGAATTGTGGGTGGCACCATTGTTTGTAACTGCATTGTAGAGGCAACAAGATGAGAGGCAGACCGGACTGCCAGTTGGTAGACAAGAGGAGGGAAGCAGGGCGGGTTTGGAGAGCGCAGACTGACTGGCTGGCATGAGACAAGAGGTACTCAAACCGAGCCTGGGCACAAGCAGACGTCACACGGGAGTGTGCTGCGTCACACACACATAGAGAAGATGGCGGCAGCAGCAGCAGCAGCAGCAGCGCTGGCCGTGGGCACAGGCATGGGCACCAGCATTGGCATGAGTGCGGGCATGATCAGTTTGATGGGTGAGGGGGTGAGTGGCGGGCACAGAGCCGCGCCCACTGGCTGGCAGACAGACATGGTGGGTTAGTGGAGGAGCGACGGCGACGTGGCGTCACAATGAAAGACCCATCATAAACATGGAATAGATAGCCAAGATGGCGGCCGGAATCTGGCACGGATCTAAACCAGAACTGAACTGGGAACAGATCTGGCTGGATTGGAACTGGGACAGATCCGGCTCAGATCCGGCTCGGGCCAGGGGCAGAGGACCCAGGATACGGGACGAGAGAGAAGGAAGGAGAAACATACAGGCATCTTAAAGATATTCTCTTAAGATACCTTATCTGAACATATCTTAAGAGAAGAGAAAAAAAAAAGCTCCAGGATTGTGTTGGTTATTATTGCCTACCTTCTGGCGAACCTGAATGAGAGATTTCTACAAAATAAGGAGGAAGAGAGAAACAAAAAGGAAAAAAAGAAAATGTATGTACACAAATGGGCGTTAAAAACCATTGCATATTAGTTATTAGAGTGATGCAATTAATCTCACACATATTGAACACCTTAATGCTGACACACACAGGGACCTAATCCATGGAGATTACTCCAGAACGGGCACAGTCACTTCGGAGAGGTGTCTGTATGTAAATGTATTTTTGCATTTAGTTTGCATGTGCACATAATATTCTTCTCTCTCTCTCTGTGTGTGTGTGTGTGTGTGTGTGCATACATGCATTTATTTTTCCAAGTGTGTGTCTGCAAGGGTTGTAAACATGGGTGTGCATGGGAACACACAGTTAGCAGGAGTTCCATATGAGTTTGGGTGATTAACACTGAATGGAGTAGCTATGCAAGCCACCCTGGAGACAATCTGCCAAACTGAGCAGCTGCTCTCTGGGCTAATTGGTTTCTGTAGGGGTTGGCAGTGTGGTTAAGGTGGTTAGGTGTGTGTGGGAAAGGGTTGATCTCTGGAACAGTCAAGTACATAAACACACACACATGCACATACACGCTCACAGACATACACAGGTGGGCACGCACGACCCCACGCACACACACAGGAAGTTGGCCCATATGAGAAAAGGGGGATGTACTGCTGACATGTAACACACATACTTTACACAGACTCACGGTGTGCTTGGTAACTGTACCTCTATTCTGTGACATCAGTTTTGTGAAACATAATTATTACATTTATATAAGGATATAAGGCACACACACACACACACACACACACACACACACACACACACACACACACACACACACACACACACTAAACTTGGGTTGGCACTAGACAGCTGTAGCAATAATCACATCACCACAGCACACACACATGCTTTCGCACTCTCATAACACCTCACTCATATTCATTCTATATTTAACCAATTAATTCACACACACACACACACACACACACACACAGTCAGCTGAGCACAGAACAGCTCCCTGTTCTAACACATGCACTTACACATTAACGTACAGATAGACAGACAGGCTGCTAATTCACACACACACACACACACACGTATGTAGAGTACTCACCTGCGCACAAACTTGTTGGTGAACTTGCTGAATAGACCAGAGGCAGCGGGACGTCCGCTACGGGGCTGGTTGCTGCCCTGCAGAAGCGCAGGCGAGCCCTGGGTGGCCGTGTAGGCCCCTGGGTGCTGGTCCCGCGTCGCCTTCTTCTGGCCGGCGTGGAAAGTGCTACGGCTCGCCACCCCCCTGGGGAAGTTAGAACTGTCCATCGCAGAGGAGCTGCTGTGGATATTGTGGGCGGAGGGAGACGCCACTGACAATCTCTGGGGGGTTGTGCTACTGTTGGAGGCACAAGGAATGACCCAAGGAAAAAAAAACAGATTTATTTCAGTTAAAAAAAACAAACTCCTTTCATGATTCTGTTAAGGAGGCATTTAACTAAACCACTTCAGCTTGAAACCCCCCCCCCCCCAACTACCCGCCCCCAGATGTTTCCATGGTAATAGGGCAGTGCAGTCACAGCTTTGCAGCAGAAGACAAGGAGCTCCAAATTCCCGCTGCGCCAAACTGCAACCACTAATCTCTAGGCCGGGCTACCGGGGGAGAGCAGGACTGATCCACAAGGCTAGGCTACCGGGGCAGAGCAGGACTGATCCACAAGGCTAGGCTAACGGGGGGAGAGCAGGACTGATCCACAAGGCTAGGCTAACGGGGGGAGAGGAGGACTAATCCACAAGGCCAGGCTAACAGGGGTACAGGTCCTCTAAATGAGGTTCTGTCCTCCTCCGCTGATTACTGGCCCTTTAGAGAGAGACTGTGTAGAGAGGAGAGCTGTGGCTGTGGAGATCTAGGGCACCTACCCGGGCACATTGTGGGCACGTGCGTGCGCACACAGACACAGACACAGACAGACACACACACACACACACACACACACACAAACACACACACATATACACAAACACACACCAACCTGGAAACAACTCTAATCCTAGCACGTCAGAGTCTCTGTGGGAAACCAACCCCCGTTGCCACAGTAACCTCTGTCAGGCGCACATGGAGCGGTGTGTTGCAGAGTGGAATGGCGTGGGCAGGTGCGGCCTAGGACCCGCTCGGGAAAGGCCCACTTGGGCTATGCCAGTGCACCACACAGCTCCACTGTGTGAGGGTAAGGCGCGCCAGGTCTAGCCGGTCCAAGCATCCAGCCATTGCCAGAGCACACTTGCCTTTCCTTGGAGTGGCACCAAGTCTACTGGCTGACTGATGGTACAAACAGGAGGCAGGCAGCCAGAGCCGCCTCTCAGCTTCAAACACCAGGCAGAGTTAGAACCAGTGTTCAAAGCCACAGTCTTGGAGGCTTTCAACAACTCTACTCAGCCTTAACTGAAACATGTGGATGGGTGAATGGGTGGATTGATGGATCATGGATGGATGGATGGATGGATGGATGGATGGATGGATGGATGGTAGTGTTGTTTTTGTCAACAAAAATTATGATTAAATATTGTCGTCAATGAAACTTTATCACATGACAGAAACAAGCCAGGACATAACGTAAATGTTTGTCATTATATATTTAACTATAATTAAATATATAATGTGATATTGTCGACGAATAAAAACAAGACTAAATGAAGAGCTGAAATGTCTCTTTCTTTACTATGACTAAAACATGTTGCTATGGTTCCATTCATCCCTATGTGTGACGTATAAAACGATTGGTCATCTTGAATTCAAGGCAGGTCCCACTGCTCAGACACAGTCGATGTCTCCATTCCCACTTGTCGCATTATTCAGATGCAAGATACAACTGTGTAATTCTATGTTCTAGCATGTTTGGTTGGCAAAATAAATATGTTCATATATTATTGAACAAAATAAATACGTTCAATAATTCAAATCTGAGCATCTTCAGTGTTTGCAATGAATGTACAGTATTCTTGAGTCTATAAGGTAACAATAATAGAATACTGAGACCTTGAATTGTGAAATGGGTCTGACTAAAAGAAAATGTTTTGTCTAAACTACTAGGTACTTACTAAGACTATATTGACTGGGGTTAATAGAATTGCATTACTGAAAAAAAGACAATTTTCATTGAGTAAAGCTAGGCTAAAATGACTCAGAAGACTAGAATATGCCAAAAACACCTGTAGTAGGAGATTTAGCCCACAACATGTGCATCCTCAGAGGTCTGTTTGATAAACTCATATCTACTCCAGAGGCCAGTGGAGACTGTAGTGTCATACTGAGCATGAGGGGAGAGCCCTCTAGGATTAATGGGTAGATGTCAGAAACGCAGAATGGATAAGGTTTTAAAGAGCAGATTAGTGAATAAGGCTCTATGTGCATTTGTGTGTGTGTGAGTGAATGTGCACATGTGTATCAGTGTGTGCATGAATGTATGAGTATGCATGTTTGTTTGTTTCTGTGTGTTTGTGTGTCTGTGTGTGGTGGATGAGTCACACATTCTGTGCGCAGCATGGTGCAGTGGGTTGAGAGAGGGACTTCACAAACAGGAGACCAACTGCAGCAATACCACAAACAGAGAGAGAGAGAGAGAGAGAGAGAAAGTGTGTGAGAGAGAGTGAGTGAGAGAGAGGTGAAGAAAAAGAAAGAGAAACAGAAAAAGGGAAGAAGGCAGAGAAAATGACAGGGAAGTGGTAGAGATGAGAAGAAAGGGAAAAAAAAGAAAGAGAGAGGGGGAGATGAGGGAGGGAGAAATACAGAGAGACAGAGATCGGGGAGACAGGGAGATGGAGAGATAGAGAGAGGGAGAGATAGAGAGAAATAAGGGGGACATAAAGAGCAAATAAGAGACAGGAAAAGACACAGCTAGAGTGAGAGAGAGAGAGAGAGAGAGTGAAAAAAAGAGACAGAGAGAGAGAGAGAGAGAGAGAGAGAAAGAAAGTGTGAGAGACAGGGAGAGCAGAAACAGCTTGTACTAAGAAGTGTTGTGGCAGGTTCACAGTATACAGTACAAGGCAGCCTCCTTACAAATGAACAGAGGCCATAACAGCATTGCTGATGAATTTAATCCCATAACTGCTAATCAGTGCTAACATCTAGACACACTGACAACACATACAGTGTGGTACACAGGAGGGAAATGGTGTGTGTTTGTATTCCTGTGAAGTTGTGTAAGTGTGCTGTGTGTGTGTAGATGTGTGTGTGCTGTTCTGTATGTGCAGATTGTGTTAGATGAGGCCAGACATGGCAGCAGTGGTTGAGCAAGCAGGTGGATCAGGGAGGTTAATGCAGATCAAAGCGAGATGATACTATCACACTTAAAGTCAGAGGACCAGGAAATGGAGATGAGACATCCTTCCACATGTGCCCTGCTGTGCCTGTGCGTGTGTGTGTTTTTTAAATTAAATTTAAATTTCTCCCCAGCATCTTTCTTTTACACACACACACACACACAAACACACACACTTACCATGTTGACTTGGCAGTGTGTGTGTCACAGTGTCTGTTTTTGTGTGAGCACAACATGCTTCCATCACAGTTTGTGTGTGTTTGTGTCAGTCCAAATCAATGTGAATGGTTATGATATGTTAGTGACTTGCCTTGTCTGTGGAGTACATGCATGTGCATATGCTTGTCTTCCTGATTGTGCACCTTCTTGTGCACGTTCTTTTGTACATGTGTGTGTGTGCGTGTGTACACGTGTGCATGTGTGTATGCGATACTTGCCTGAGCCACATTGATTTTGCCTTCATGTGTGTGTACTTGCGTGCGTGTAACTGAGACTTGCCTGTGCCGCGGTGCGTGCGTGTCAGGAGGGCTGGGGTGGGCAGTGGTGGAGAGGGACTTGTTGTGTGTTCTGGTGCGGGATGAGGAGGAGGAGCTGGAGGAGGAGGAGGAGAGGACGGCGGCCGCCGAGGCTGTGGAGGCGCGGGACCCCGGGGTGCTCAGGCTGGGGAGCAGGGAGGGAGCGAGCGGAGAGGGGAGGAGAGGAGGAGAGGAGAGGAGGAGACCCCCACAATGACAGAGAGAAACAGGCCCCAGATGAAGAAAGGGGAGAGAGGGGTTAGAGGAGATGCCAGGATGAGAAACCAGAAAACACCATGAGAAGCAGGACAGGACACACACACACACACACACACAAAAAACACACACAAAAACACACACACACACACACGCACACAAAAAAAACACACACACACACACATAGGCGCAAACACACAACTCTGCACTGCCACAGTCAGCCCATTCCCAAACAGACATAGATGTACACACACCCACTCACACTCTGACATACACATCAAACAAAGACCAGAGTTGATTTATATACTGCAGACCTGAATTGGGAAAATGGCTAAATTTAAAACACCATAGCGTAGAGGTGTAGCTCTGATCAAACTGCTAAATAAAACCCTGTTTTACCAACACAGAGCTGCAGGCTCTAAAAATAAGCAATAAATACACACACACACACACAAACACACACACGAGACGACATTCAAGACAGAAACGTTACACGTATAAGCTAAAAAAGATCTGGCTGTTTTTAGAGGTGTGCTCAAAATAGCAAACAAAAGCTAACTTTTTTCTTGTCTCTCAGTTCTCTCTGTTCTCTGCCGACCAATAAATTCTTCAAATGTAAAAAGTTAAAACAAACAAAAAAAAATGTGTCATTTAGCTTTGTTTGCTGAGCTTGAAAACACCTTGGACAGCCTGCACACAAAACACAAAAGATGGGTTGAGAATATAGTTATTATTATCACTGATGAGATGACGCACACACACACACACACACTCTGTCTCACACACACACACCTTCAGACAACATGAGCAGCAGCAGAAGCAGAATGAGCCCAAGAGGAGTTGGACAAACACACAGCTTTCATGGGAAGAAGATAACGGACCCCAGGAGTAGGAACTGGAGTGTGTGTGTGTGTGTGTGTGAGAGAGTTTGTGTTGGCACTGGCCACTTGCCATCAACCTTGACATCTTTTTTCTTGGATGTCACTCCACAGAGGAGCAGTGTCATACTTTGTTGGTGATTGGAAGGAGTACACCTGTGTCCAGGTAACATGCTGACCAACAAAGTCTATTTGCTTCCACTGTGAGAGGACTTATTCCTGTTCCTAACACACTCATTACTACAACTCCCATCATACAACAGTACTTACAACCCCGCCTCCATCCATTATCAACACCATGCTTAATGTTACGTCATAGGCCAACAAAAACAAGTGTGTGTATCTCTGCTGGACTGCCTGTGGGCAGAAATGTGAGCTTGACATAAAAACATGCTATTTGTAGATTTGAAATGCTGGTTTGCCAGTAGGTCAGGACTGATTGTTTTAGCTGACTAATGGTAATAAATTCTTTTTGGAGGCTTTGGTAATTCATTTCACCAATGTTTGGATGAGCATTCAATCTGCCTGAACGCTGTAGGCTACATGGTGAGAATCTGCTGGTATGTTTGCATTTCTGTTTGTAAGCACCTGCACGGTGCAGCACTGTTCTTACATTTTAGATCTCTCTCTATGTTGCCACAAACTAGTAATTGGTATGTCAAGTGCGTGTGTGTATTGTTAGTGTTCGTATCGGTATTTGGCAAGTACCAGATGATGTGCATGAGTGGTCTGTGAATGAATGGGCCGATGTGTTATGTGGGAAAATACTTATGTGTGTGTGTGTGTGTTTGTCTGTGTGTGTGTGTGTGTGTGTGTTTGTCTGTGTATGTGTGGGAACCCTTTCAGAAGGTGTTTCAAATCGAAGTGAGCAGATTTATATTCAAATCCTCTAATATGCATTCACAGGTTGGGAAAGAAAGAGTCTCAGAAGTGATGAGGGGTGGGGGTGTCCACAGACTGAATATTGTGTGATTCACATGGAACTGTGTGTGTGTGTGTGTGTGTGTGTTGTGTGGGGAACTGTGTCATTTGGCAGTCAAGTTGTGCCAGGAGGACAGCCTCTCGGCTGGTAAACACAACAATCTCCACCCACACTTTCACACACACACTTAAAAACATGCGCACACACACACACACAGATACACAGCCTGTGTCTGCTGTATTACTAGGACTCGGACCAAAACAGCCCACTCAGAGAGATGACTGCAGCTGAAAATGTGTGTGTGAGTGTGTGTGTGTGTGTGCATGCACATGTGACAGAGATTCAATGGGATAACATTATTGCAGTTAATGTCCACGTGCAAGAGTGCAAGTATGGTATTTGTGTGTGTGTGTGCATGTGTGTTTAAGAGGATTTATATGGTGGTTTATTTTTTTCTTTCTGTGTTTACATTTGCAGTAACAGACACCAAGAATGGCTGTGTTAATGAGGGAGTAATTTGATGTGTGTGTGTTTACCTGTCTTTGCCATTGTGGATCCCAAGGGTGTTTCTGTTAGCGTGTGGGGAGCTGGCGTTGCGACTCGTACCAGTAGAGATGCTGGTCTGCTGGGCACAGAGAGAGGGAGGAGGAACACTGTTAGTACATCAGAGAGAGAGATGGAGAGAGAGTGTCAGATAGAGTGTGAGTGAGTGAGTAAAAGAGAGAAGGCAAAGGACTATGTGTGTGTGTGTGTGTGTGTGTGTGTGTCAGAGAGAGAGAGAGTGAGTGAGTGAGTGAGTGAGTGAGTAAAAGAGAGAAGGCAAAGGACGGTGTCTGTGTGTGTGTGTGTGTGTGTGTGTGTGTGTACTCACGGAAGAGGGTGTGGGGGTTTTCCTGCGCTCACTCATGGCCAGGGGGCTAGCGGGCACTTTGGTGGAGCTGCCAGTTTTTCTCCCATAATCCTCAGTGATGTGCTTACTGTCTCCCTGGATATGCTTAGGAGAGGACGAGGAGCCTGGGAAAGAGAAAGGGAGAGAGAGAGAGAGAGAGTGGGGGAGGGACAGAGAGAGCGAGAGAGATAACAGCATTAGAGACACACACACAGAAAGAGGGGGACAGAATAAAGGAAAGAGGTGTGGAAGATGAGACACACATGAAGAGAGGGGGTAAAAGAGAGAAAGTAAACCATCAAGCCAAAGGAATATCTCCTAGCCAATCAGTATCTAAAGGAATATCTACTAGCCAATCAGCATCTAAAGGAATATCTACTAGCCAATCAGCATCTAAAGGAATATCTACTAGCCAATCAGCAGGACCAAGAGCTAAAATGGATTCCACAGAAAGGACATGTGAACAGTGACATGAGAGAGTATAGGGTGTGTATCTGAGAGTGTACAGTCTGAGTGTGTGTGTGTGTGTGTGTGTGTATTGCCTTGTTTGGAGCGGTACGTGTAACCATGTTTAGAGTGGTGTGTGCTACTAATGTGGGAGTGGTGTGTGCTACTGTGTTCGGTGTAGTGTTTGTTACTGATGTGGGATGGTGTGTGTTACTGATGTGGGGTGGTGTGTGTTACTGATGTGGGGTGGTGTGTGTTACTGATGTGGGGTGGTGTGTGTTACTGATGTGGGGGTGGTGTGTGCTACTGTGTTCGGTGTAGTGTTTGTTACTGATGTGGGGTGGTGTGTGTTACTGATGTGGGGTGGTGTGTGTTACTGATGTGGGGTGGTGTGTGTTACTGATGTGGGGGTGGTGTGTGTTACTGATGTGGGGGTGGTGTGTGCTACTGTGTTCGGTGTAGTGTTTGTTACTGATGTGGGGTGGTGTGGGGTGGTGTGTGCTACTGTGTTCGGTGTAGTGTTTGTTACTGATGTGGGGGTTGTGTGTGTTACTGATGTGGGGGTGGTGTGTGTTACTGATGTGGGGGTGGTGTGTGTTACTGATGTGGGGGTGGTGTGTGTTACTGATGTGGGGTGGTGTGTGTTACTGATGTGGGGTGGTGTGTGTTACTGATGTGGGGGTGGTGTGTGTTACTGATGTGGGGGTGGTGTGTGCTACTGTGTTCGGTGTAGTGTTTGTTACTGATGTGGGGGTTGTGTGTGTTACTGATGTGGGGGTGGTGTGTGTTACCGTGTTCGGAGCGGCGGCTGTTGGGCTTGGAGGAGGTGCTGCGCTGCATCTTGTGAGAAGGAGATTGGGTGTTACTGATGCTGATGTCATTTCCTGTGTGGGACTTCAGGGAGAGATTGATGGTCTCATCCTATCAATACCACAAAAATATACATAACATGAGCACTGTGGGAACGCTTGTACGCGTATGCGTGTGTATGTGCCTGTGTGTGTGCCTGTGTGTGTATGCTGTGCATATAGGTGTGTGTGTTTGTGTCAGACTGTATTACATCTTCTGTGTAAACAGGCTTGCTCTTGTGAGTGCGTGTGCCTGTGTTCACCTCTGAGTTCTTGTAGTCCAGTAACAAATATGTGGCCATGACACTGTTGTATTTTTGGTTGACGAGGGAGTCCTGGATGACCTCTTGGCTGAAACCCATCTTTATCATTAGCTCTGCCGGAGAGGGATAACAAACAACTCAATAAACACCGCGCACACGCACATGAATACACACGTACATGAACACACACGCACACATCAGCAATGACAGGCACATATGTCACCAGTCCAGATGTAACAAACACTTCAACCTGGAGAGAGAGCCCCAGGAAGAAATCAATCTTTATCAAACAACACCTACAAACACGTGTACTGCACATTTCACACACACACAGGCATGTGTTCTATAAGTACAGAGTAAACATACAACATCCTGCAGTCTGAAAGACAGACAGACAGATTGAGTGGCAGCTGAGTTTCACACGAGAAGGAACTGAGAGTCTGTAAACACAATCACACCAAACCTCTTCCTGTGTTTAGGAACCACAGACATCAGCTCAGTTCTGTTTTGACTCAAGGCATCACTTGTGTCATCATATGTGTGATATGTGTCTTATACATGCATTAGACTGATGTTTGAGATCAGACCGCCCTGTCCCAGCCTGTCTTTAGAGACCAGGCAAAGGCTCCAGAGCAGTGGACTGGTTCTGACCCAACTGTCTGGGGCTTCACACTCCTAAAAATGAACCAATACTATAGATGGGATGACATTATTTGCCTGTCACCACCCCCCACCCCCCTGATCCCCCGACCCCCCGACCCTGGCGCACCGTAGCGGACGCGGTGCTGACCTGTCCTCCTGGGGTCCTTGTAGTCAGGCTGCGGCTCCACAAAGGGCTTGAGCTCATCCTCCTCGTGACCTACATTCATCCAGCGGTCCTTCATGACCTGCTGCTGGGACAAACACACACCAAACGCAGGGGAGTAGGGGGTGGGGAGAGGAGAGGAGAGGAGGAGAGGAGGAGAGGAAGAGGGGAGGAGGGGAGGAGAGGAAGAGGAGTGGAGAGGAGAGGAGGAGAGAGGAGAGGAGGAGAGGAAGAGGGGAGGAGGGGAGGAGAGGAAGAGGAGTGGAGAGGAGAGGAGGAGGGGAGGAGGGGAAGAGAGGAAGAGGGGAGGAGGGGAGGAGAGGAAGAGGAGTGGAGAGGAGAGGAGAGGAGGAGAGGAGGAGGGGAGGAGAGGAAGAGAGGAGAGCAGTGGAGAGGGGAGGAGGGGAGTGGAGAGAGGAGGCGAGCAAAGGAGAGAAGCAAAAGAGAAAAAAAGAGAAACGAGGGAAAAAGAGGATGGGAGGGGTAAAGAGAAGGAGAAAAGGAGGAGAGGGGGAAAAGAGGAAGTGGAAGGAAAGCAGGAGAAAGAGACCAGGGGAAGAGAAAAGATTGCGGTAAGAAAGGAGGAAAGAGTAGATGAGGGACAGAAAAGGGGTGAAAAATGAAATGGAAAGAAGTAAATGCGGAAAGAGGAGCAGGGGAGAGGAGAGAAGAGGTGGAAGAGAAAGGTCCAGAAAAAACAGAAGAGGGCACAGAAGAGAACACATAAAAATACAGGGAGGAAGTAGAGAGAAGAAATTAGTCAGAGAAAATAATATGTGTGTATGGGTGTATGGGTGTGTGTGTGTGTGTGTGTGTATATGGGTGAGTGTATATTTGTGTGAGTGTGTGTTCATACCTCCAAGCTGCCTCTTTTGGTCGGGTTGAGAATGAGGAACTTCTTCAGCAGGTTCTCACAGTCTGTGGACATGTAGAACGGGATCCGGTATTTTCCCCGTAGAACCCTCTCACGCAGCTCCTACACACACACACACACACACACAATGACACCCTGTGCATTACTCAGAGCAGGAGTAACGTCTCTGCACACTGGAACGTCTCAAGGCTTTTGCTAAACCACTGGACTCAACCAGTCTCTCACTCCAACACCCACATGACTATTAAATCATAACTACATATATCCAATGAGATGCAGGAGAGGTACACTCTCAATCAACTAAACTTATAACAACCACAACCACACATATGCACATGCATATGTGGCAATAATTTTCACATGCTAGTTCACACTCATTTCCAGACTGTAAAACAGAATAAATCAACAAACACACACACACACACACACACACACAATCCTAACCTTTAGGTTCTGTCCGTCGAAGGGCAGCGATCCGCTGACCAGCGTGTAGAGGATGACCCCCAGACTCCAGACGTCCACCTCGGGCCCGTCGTACTTCTTGCCCTGAAAGAGCTCGGGCGCCGCGTAGGGCGGGGAGCCGCAGAATGTGTCCAGCTTGTTGCCCATGGTGAATTTGTTGCTGAAGCCAAAGTCAGCGATCTTGATGTTCATGTCGGCGTCCAGAAGCAGGTTCTCTGCCTGAGGGGCGAGGCAGGGCAAAAGGTAGAGGGTAAAGGTGAACCAGTGACGATGACGGCGTGTTTCAGAGAAAGAATAGGAGACCAGCAACAGCACATGAGATCTGTGACTGATGCGGTTTTGGGTTCAATACATCAGCACAGAAATATTGTGTGCGAGACCTTAAACAACCACAAACACAATGACACATGGACGGACACACAAAAGCTAACAAGTCTGTGACAGCATTATATCAGACCTTTGTCTTACTACTATTACTTACTGTTATCTTATTACTTAACTATTCTTTTCGTTAATCTCATGTCATGAGCACCATAATGTTTTAAATCTGCTTCCTGACCGTTTCTGAAACTGCAGCCCTGACATTTCCCATATTGTCTCCACATCTGTCTGACAGACAATGACCTTCCCGAGACTGACTTTTCCCATAGTGTCTCCACATCTGTCTGACAGACAATGTCCTTCCCCAGACTGACTTTCCCATAGTGTCTCTACATCTGTCTGACAGACAATGTCCTTCCCCAGACTGACTTTCCCATAGTGTCTCTACATCTGTCTGACAGACAATGTCCTTCCCCAGCTGACCCCAACACGTCTCACACCCACTCTGGTCATCAACTCTATTTCATGTACAAAGTCTGTTTATATTTATATGCATGGATAATTTCTTTTTCTCTCCTGATGATATATTAGTTTTGATTTTCTTTATGCACAGCAATGAAGTGTCTCCACATGATGGTTAAAAAGTTCCCTCTATATGAATATACTTGTTTTGTCTTGCCGTGCTTACAGACATTCTTGCAAACGCTATTTAGGAGTTAAGCACTTAGCCTCACAATGTTCGAACAAATAAACGAATAAGCACACAAATAGGTTGGGTAATGGAGAGGTGCTGTGAACACACTCTCTCTCTTTCTACCTCCCTTCCTCTGCCATACCCACCCCCCCTCCAGGGCTGCATGCCCCAGGACCCGAGCTAGAGGTGACAGAGGCCCCAGTGGGGTTCTGAGAGGAACCTGAGCCCTTGTAGACTCAACAGGAGTCCCAGCTAGAGCTGCCTGTCACTCTAGAGTGGGCCTGGGACAGATCAGAACTGGATCAGAACCAGATCCAGGCCAGGCAAGGGTAAGAAAAGTGTCAAATTTGGATCTGATCAGAACCAGATCAATGATTAGACCAGGATTAAATGAAGGACAGATACGATCCAGATCATAGTCCAGTATAGATCTGACCCACTCTATCTGGAAGAGACACACACTGGCATCCACTCCAATGAAGATCCAAAGCTCAGATTTGCATACGTCTGTATGGCATGGCAAAGGTCAAACACCACACACAGATACATAGGGTCAGAGCAAGGTTAATGTCTGTGTCCTGAAGCTATCAGAGTTACTGTATCTACTGATCCATTTGCAAGTCGTCAACAGTCTAGCTCACCTCAAAATTTAGGCCCTATGCCTGGTAACTTTAGACCCTATTGCTTTGTGGGGAACAGAGAGACAGGGGGGTGTAAACAGCTGAGAAGTGACAGCACGTCTTTGTTGTGGCCATTTCCAGTGTTTGGTTCCAGTTTGGTTCATAATCCAACCCACTTCTCTTTTAGTTCAGGAACTCGCACTTCTTATATCTGTTCCTCAAATCACATCGGATAAAGGCTGTGTCATCATAACTCTCTTGATTAAAGTGAAAGAGTGCTGTTGCTACAGTTGCATTGGCTCCAATGCTATATTATTACTGTGTATAATGTTCCATTTTCAAATGTAAAACCTCCCTGCTCACACCTCAAATTTAGCCCTACAGCCTGAGGAGTTGAGTCTGAACAAAGAGACATGCAAACCAGTGAGGTGCTGACAGTGCTTTTCCACAAACAAGGAACAACTGCGTCCTTGAACCAGTTTAGTTCAACATTCTTCGAACATGGGTGATGTCTAGCAAACCAGTCGATGCTTCTCCCACTTGAGAGTGGAGTTACTGTGATCAAGGATATATCATCACTGGAGGGTGTTACACAATGCACGCAAAAAGTCAACTTTAGTAGCAAGACGGCTGATGGATCTGATTACCTTCCTCGCTTCCACCCACAAGCTTACTGGAAAAACAGCTGTCTTTTGTTTCCAGCAGGGCAACCAACTCTTCAGGTTTTGAACCAATTCATGTTTAGTCTAAATACTTGGAACACTTAAAAATTTGTTACAGCAGAAACCACAAAACCCATTTCCTTCTTGATGGAAACATCTATTTCTCTGTTGGTATTTGGGTAGGATTGCCCACAAGGAAATATATCATGTATCCCCTGCTCTGATCTTATCCAATCATCATCAGCCCAGTCTCAGGTGTGCTTGATACAGGTATGTGTAGGTATAGCCCCTTGACCCAGACTGGGGCGGAGCTTGAACACTAGTATGCAAATATGCTGTTGCTTTTTGAATAAGAGAGGGTGAGAGAGTGGCAGTTGGGTAATATCTGTGTCACTGCTCGGGGGTGGGGGGTTGTAACTGTCAAGGAGGGAAACTAAAAAGATGTGTGAGAAGATTCTGGAAAGCCAAGTGGGCTGCGCATTTTCAATCCTTTCAATCATACTCATGACTGTTGGCAAAAGGAAAACAGGTCACCTGGTGTCACTGTCACAGTAGTGCTGCTTAGGTTCTCACAAACACCTGGGTACATACGCACACGTGCATGCCCACACACACACACACACACACCCACACCCACATATATATACATAACCCATATATCTAGCCCAGTGTCTGCAAAGGATTCTGGGTCAGGACCAGATCAGAGACAGGCTAAGGGGCGAGTTACAGCCAGAGCAGGAGAGGAGAACAACCGGAGGCGTACTGCCATCAACTGCCATCGGGGGATTCCATTCCATTGTTTTGTTTGAAGTGTTCCGTGATGGTGAAAACCTAAAAGATTTAGCTGACTGATCAAGGCGCTGAATGGTACCACTGTACCATGTACCAAAAGCTGTAAACATGAAAATAGGCCATTTCTGACTCATGTGTGCTATTCTCTGCACAGCTTTGATTTATGGTTGCCTTCAATGAATCACATCCTTAAAGTAAATCACTTGGGGTTTAGACTTCTCTACCAGATTACTGTCTATAGCGCTAGCTGTTGAATAGTGTATTTCTTTGTGTGTATGTGTGTGTGTGTGTATGTGTGTGAACCCCTACTGCAGAGGGTCCACTGTGGTCAGAGGGGATACAGGCGGCTGTAACAGTTTTTAAAAAAAAAATACAAATGACAGGACACAGGAGATCACATGACAGGAAGCAGGAAGTCACACCATTTTTCCTGATGATGATGTCATTTTCATTTCCTGAGACTGGGCCGGTGTTGCCCTTCAGCAGGCTACATTTATATCCCCTCGCTAAGCCACCCGACACACACACACACACACGCACACATAAACAGTAACATACACAAGCGCACACACACACATGCACACACACACACACGCACACACATCCATACATAAACAGTAGCATACACAAGCACACACACACACACGCTCACACAAAAAGCACAGGCACAGGCAGACACATGCTCACAGTGCACCAATGCCATCACAAACAATGAGACTCCCACACACACTGTGCTGCTTACCTTCAGGTCTCTGTGAACAATGCACTTCTGATGGCAGTACTGCACAGCTGAAACTATCTGTGGGCAGATACAAGAACAGGCAGGGGCAACAGCTTAGAATCTCTAATTCAATCCATCAACTGGGCCAGTTGTTCTCACAGCACACTGCCATTACACTGATCAAGAAACACTCGACTGAATTCTGCCAACAGCTCAAGTGATAAAGGCCATTGGTTCTGTTCGTTTGGAACAGACAGAGGGGACTGGGGAGCCTCTATTGGAACAGACAGAGGGAACTGGGGAGTCTCTATTGGAACAGACCGAGGGGACTGGGGAGTCTCTATTGGAACAGACAGAGGGGACTGGGGAGTCTCTATTGGAACAGACCGAGGGGACTGGGGAGTCTCTATTGGAACAGACAGAGGGGACTGGGGAGTCTCTATTGGAACAGACAGAGGGGACTGGGGAGTCTCTATTGGAACAGACAGAGGGGACTGGGGAGCCTCTATTGGAACAGACAGAGGGGACTGGGGAGCCTCTATTGGAACAGACAGAGGGGACTGGGGAGCCTCTATTGGAACAGACAGAGGGGACTGGGGAGCCTCTATTGGAACAGACAGAGGGGACTGGGGAGTCTCTATTGGACCAGACAAAGGGACTGTTGAGCCTCTATTGGAACAGACAGAGGGGACTGGGGAGTCTCTATTGGAACAGACAGAGGGGACTGGGGAGTCTCTATTGGAACAGACAGAGGGGACTGGGGAGTCTCTATTGGAACAGACAGAGGGGACTGGGGAGTCTCTATTGGAACAGACAGAGGGGACTGGGGAGTCTCTATTGGAACAGACAGAGGGGACTGGGGAGCCTCTATTGGAACAGACAGAGGGGACTGGGGAGTCTCTATTGGAACAGACAGAGGGGACTGGGGAGTCTCTATTGGAACAGACAGAGGGGACTGGGGAGCTGACAGGTCAACAAGGGAAAGGGCGGCAAACAGGGTTCTTGTTCTTTCGTCATCAGTTAGGGCTCAGATCACTGCTGCCTTCGGCACTCACTTATTTACTTCAGTAGATACACACCCACACACACACACACACACACACACACACACAGACAGCCCTTGGAACCAGCCAGACCCTACTTTGGCACTCTTGGGGGCCAGAGGCAGTTCCACATAGAGCTGTTGTCAGAACAGGCAAATCAATTCCTGTCCAAACAGAATGAAACAACAAGAGGCTTGAGAAAGACAAACACACACAGACACACACACTCACAGGCACACACACGCACACACATGAACACTCAAACAAACACAGGTTTGGTGTCACCTGTCGAAACTTGGCACGAGCTTCTTTTTCTTTCATTCTTCCGTGAGCAACAAGGTAATCAAAGACTTCTCCTACAGAGGGGAATAATAGAGAGAGAGAGAGAGAGAGAGAGAGAGAGAGTGAGAGCACAGAAATTACAGATAAACAAAAAAAGATAAATTCAACGGAAAAACAACTAAATTGACAAAGTAATGGGGGCTAATGGGTTCACCTAAAAGTACTTATACTTGTAAACTGCACTGTAACCTTAGAAACAACATACAGAAAGAATTGCAGAGAATTGAGGAAAAAAAAGAAAGAAAGGCTTACGGCTTAAGTGCTTACACATTTACACTCCACTCTGTAGCCATAGAAACAGCAGCTGAGCAACAGGCACAGCAGGTGCATTATGTACCTGTGTCACCATAGGCCACTGGAGGAGACTACACACACACACACACACACACACACACGCATGCACACACACACTGCAGCCTCATACAAAGCAGAGTGCAGCCAAGAGTCCAAGGCCGAGTAGAAACACGTCTTAGGCGGCATTCAGACTGGCGTTTTTTTTTTCACCTCCAGGCAGTCAAATTCAAATGCTTCCCTATGGAACAATACAACATGACCATTCCAATGCACCTTGCGTTGAATATGAGCAAGCCGCAGGACACAAAAGAAGCAAGCTACTCAAAATTAAAAATCAACTTCTGAGAATGCTTTTTTTTAACAATGGGTCGTTGCTAGGCTGCCTGTCATAGGTAAGTTAGGGAGTTAGCAGTTTAGCCAAATCGATGCTGTCGTAGCAACAAGATGTATCAATTTCAACCTTGGATGCATTTGCCGCTCACTACTTTAGAACACTCGTGTTTTTTGAGGTGGAAACCATGTTCTGTCTGAACAGTCTTATGCTAACTCACACTGCATGCAATTGGTTGCCACTGCAGTGTTCACACTGTATGTTCAACCTGCTAAAGTTTGTTGGGTCTGACTGGATTACAACTAAAATGAGATCAAAATTGCTCAGTGTCTGCTTAGCATGACAGTGCAGTGAAGCACTATGGGATGTCCTCATGGGCAAAGGTCAAAAAAAGCCAAGAGCTAATGTAGGCTCTATGAAACAGATTATGATGGGTGGATTTATGGGTTGATTATGACAGTGATGTGAAAGATGACAATGATCATGACGATGTGTGTGTCTGAAGAATATGACGACGAATAAAGATATAGAAATGGCTCACCTCCACTGGCGTACTCCATGATCAGGTACAACGTCTTCTCCGTTTCAATCACCTCAAATAACTTCACTACAACACACATAGTCACAGAAAAGGAAACCTGAATACAGTTCACACACTCTCACACGTACACACACTCACACACACAAAAAAATAACAATGTTCAACCTTCATATAAGGGTGTGATTGGGTCCTAGGCAGTGGCTGACATGAGGGCACGTGTGTAAAGCTGCACAATGTCCCAGAGACCTGTGGAGTATGTGCGTATGCGTGTGTGTGTGTGTGTGTGTGCGTGTGTGTGTGTGTGTATGTGTGTGTATGCAACCTATGGAGTGTGTGTGGAGTAGCTCTGTACTGGGCTATGACGGGCATTCAATAAGCCATAAATCTGGTGGGAAGGTGACATTTAAATGAGGATTAATGAAGCAGTGCTCTTTAATCTCTCGGCTTGTTTTCAAGTTTCACTTCAAACAAGAGAAAGAAGGAAACCTGGAGTTTCAGGCCGGACGGCTTTGGGACTTTGGCCTCGCAGTGACGCCGTCATCACATGGTGAACTGATTTCAACTTAACTCAGCTCGGCTCGGCTCAACTCACCAATGTTGGGATGATTCAGCTGCTTCATGATCCGCACCTCTCTGAAAAGCTGTGGATTGGAGAGACACGCAGACATGAAACAAACAAACAAACAAACAAGCAGGAAGCTACACAAGCTACACAGAGAGGAAGAGACACATACAGATGGAGACAGATAGAACTGAAGGGTGGTCATTGTAGGTTCAAACCTCAAACCGCACCCCCCTCCCCCCACACACACACACACACACACACACTCACACTATTTCTCTGTGTAAGTACTGCGGGTGTATGAGTGTATGATGCAAGGAGAGTGTGTATCTGAGGATGTGGAGTGTGTGCGAGTATGTGTGTGCACACATAAGTGTGTGTGCCACACATAAGTGTGAGCATGGTAAGGCTGCAGTAAAAAAAATTAGGTCAATGATGTGTGTGTGTGCCTGCTGTGTGTATGTGTGCACTTCACTTAATGATACAACAAAAACTGTAGGAAATAGTTCAGACTAATTTCCTGCAATTACCCCCGCTCGCCTGCTTAGTCAGTGGGGCTTAGTTTATCTGAGGCCCACTGCAATGAGAGAGTGTGTGTGTGTGTGGGGGGGGACTAA
This sequence comes from Tenualosa thibaudeaui, assembly GCA_027481765.1. Taxonomy (NCBI): domain Eukaryota; kingdom Metazoa; phylum Chordata; class Actinopteri; order Clupeiformes; family Clupeidae; genus Tenualosa; species Tenualosa thibaudeaui. The sequence continues at coordinate 24,366,156 of JAIFZK010000009.1, read as the reverse complement.
ACAAAGCCATCCACATCCTGACACTACTGGGAGAGAGATTGCAGAGATATGAGAAAAGAAGAGAGAGTTAGATAGAGAGAAAGAAAAAATAAGAGACAGAGAAAGGGGGGGGGGGGGAGTAAACATGGGGAATGAAATATAGACTAACAAAGTGAACCCATATGAATGTCCATGTGTAAACCCTTAACAAACTAGCAAAGCTGAGCTGAATCATTTGTGAGGGAGTGTGTGTGTGTGTGTGTCTGTGTCTGTGTTTGTGTGTATGTGTGTGTATGTCTGTGTGTGTGTGTGTACATGCATACCTTCTGCAGGCTGGAGGAGTTAAGCTGGGTCTTGTCTATGATCTTTACAGCCACCTGTGATGAGATAGAGAAAGGCTTGAGACCACGGAACGGGACAACACACACACACACTGAATACAAACACAAACACACTGAAATACATACAGGAATCTACACAAACAGAGTTCATACAGTCCACATGCTAAAGAGTACAGACACACTAACAACATTAAGGAACACTGGTCCAAGGATCAAAGTCCTGACAACACGATAATCTATTTAGGTTTTTTTCTCTATTCGTCAGACACACACACAGACACACACACACACACACACACTGAGTGACAACAAGCAGAGCCAAGATGAGGGGGCTGAGGTGGATTGGTGAAGACAGGGTATAAATAAGGGGGGGGGGGTGAAAAGATAAAGTAAAAACAAACAGACTCTACAGAGTCTGATACAGATTGAAAATATAGAGGGGAGAGAGAGAGGGAGAGACACAGAGAGAGAGAGAGAGAAGGGAAGACGGGCAGAGGGAAAGGGAGGGGGAGAGGGGGGAAGGGAGAGAGAGAGAGGGGGGGGGGGGGAGAGGGAGAGAGGGAGAGAGAAAGAGAGAGAGAGGGAGAGAGAGAGAGAGCCCTGAGCTGTAAATGGGTCAGTGCTAAATATCCTTATGGAAGTGGACATTTTTTTAAAGGTGAGATTAATGGCATCTAATTAAGGCATTGGATGAGTACAGATATGAAGGCCTGGTGTCTGTAACTGGGCCACTCAATTCCAAATTGTCCATTTAAACGTCTAACGTTTAAACGTAAGGCATCTGAGTTCCCTTGAAGTCCCCCCTGACTGTGTCATACTGTCAGAATCTTAGCTGGTGCTAAGAGAGTTCATGAACACTTACAAACACACACACACACACACAGCAAATATGTAACAGTGCTGTCAGAATGTGACACAATGTATAAAAACACAATGTATTTAACAATTACATTGCTAATAGGTATCAAGAGGTGGTGGAGCACACATACAGACAGACACACACACACACACACAGTGCCATCATGAATCAGTGTTCTCACCTCCTTCCCAGTGAGTGTGTGTCGGGCCAGTTTGACCTTGGCGAAGTTGCCCTTGCCGATGGTCTTGAGGAGGCGGTAGTTCCCCACCTGGGGCTGGTCATCCACTGCTGCGGACATGGACTTCCTGTTCCGTGAGGAATTAGAGCTGCTCTTGGAGTCCCCATGGGACTGGAGAGAGAGAGAGAGAGAGAGAGAGAGAGAGAGAATCATTATTATCTCTACAGTTATAACTCAATTGAACACAGCTGAAAATCAGCCTGCTGGTTAACACTTACACTTGTACATTAGTGTGCTGTCATTAATAAACAAATGCAATGATGACTCTTTATTTCCTGTTGTACTGAATTGCATTTGTTTGATTTGTTTCTTCTCTTCGGCTGCTTTAGGCCCTCAGGGGCACCTGAAAAGTCCATAATTGCTAAATTACAGAAACCCTCATTAGTCATCTTGGACTTGCACTTTGACCTCCGCTGACTTGTCTTCTCCTCATCATCGCTTACATCTACACGCGGGTGTGGTACGCACCACACTACACACAACGCAACACACACCCATCCAACCCACCCACCTGTCATTTTTCACCCACTTTTATAATACCAGCAAGCCTCCTTCATTCTCTCTTTGCATTTCTGCAGTCAATAAAACATTTGTACACTTTGTAAAGAAAACAGATTGTGTGTGTGTGTGTGTGTGTGTGTGTGTGTGTGTGTGTGTGTGTGTGATGAAAAAGAAAAAGCCCAGTGAAGGAGTGACAGGCCAGTTACCCTGCAGCACATAAATAAACCCCACTGGAGTCCCACTGGAGACACTGTCAAACGGGGGAGAGAAAGGAAGGAAGAAAAAAAGAAAGAAAAATGAAAGAAAGAGAGAAAGAGACAAAAAAGAGAGAAAGACGAGAAGAGAGGACAGAAGTTTTTTTTGGAAAGAAACAAATTCTTTTCTATTTCTTTCATTTCCTCTCCTTTCTTTTCCCTCCCCCATCTCTCTATTCCTTCTCTCCCTCTCTCTCCGCCCTCCTTCTGTCCGCTATGAGACACTGTGGTGATTGTGGTCTTGTCTTGTCCTGCTGACTGGGGACGCTGCTGCAGTGGCAGTGGTGTGTTTAGGCGTTTATCCCCGTGTGAGGTGAGCTCATGATGACGGTGCAGCGGACAGAGAGGCCCCTGTCTGTGCCACCATGGCACCATTTAACCCCTCGGCCTGCCGAACACGAGCGCCAGCCTACCCTGTACCCTGGCACCACACTGCCAATCCCAGCACTCAATCAGGCTGATGGCCGTGGACAAATTAAGGGGTCACGGCTTTGTTTACAGACAGGAGGGGAAGAATCTGTCACACACACACACACACACACAGCTCTACACTTACTGTACTGCCTCCTGTTCCACTAACTTTGCAGCAGAATCAATGAACTGGCACAACAGTGGAACAGCACAATGTGAAAATGAAGGAATGAATAAGGGAATGAATGAATGAATAAATAAATAAATGAATGAATGAATGGGAACATCTGAACACTCACTCACTCAGGCCAGAGACGCATGTCTTGTCCTTCCTCTACCAATACAACAGCCTGTTCTCTGAAAGAGGCATTCACTGGGACACTGACAAACTGTGATGAGGTGTGCATCATGAGCCCGACCCTCTTACTCAGCAAGTGTGTATGTGTGTGTCTGTGGTGAGAGAGAATGTGTATGTTTTTCAAGATAAACGAAGAGAGTGCGTGTGTTTGTGTGCGTGACAAAGAGAGAGGCAGGGAGTATGTGGGTGTTTATGTGAGAAAAAGAGATAAAGAGCACACAGGAGACAGAGTGTATATGTGTGTGTGTGTGTGTGTGTGTGTGTGTGAGTCTGTTGTGATGAGGTGTACGGTGTGAGTCTGCCAGAAGATCGCCCACTGAGCGCTGAAACACGGACTGACTCACGGAGGCCTGGCCTACCTCTACCATCCAAACACTAACAGCATGAGCTCACCGTGAAGAGCAAGAGCATCAGGGACCAATGACTGGCCTCCGCGATCATTTCTTCTACTCAAGCAGATGAGCAGTGGGGAGAAACAGCCTGTTATGATGCACGATTGACTGACTGCACTGAGGAAGGGATGGTGCTCCTCCTTTCCAGGGTTTCACAAGCAGGCTAATTTATGCTAATGCAGCCAAAGAGACAAAAGGCTAGCAATGCGACAAAAGACAGAGGAGCTTAAATCAGTTCTGTCTATACCACCCCCACCCCCCAACATTTCTGAGGGTCTGCACTTAAACTTTTGAGAATAAAGCATTTGCATTGACACCACGTTTATGAAAAAGACAAACCTAAATATCAGTGTAGCCGATGCATCGATGAGAGAGTGTGTGTTATTGTTAGAGTGACTCAGTGTGAGTGTGTGAGCATGTGTGTGTGAGTGTTGGAGGATGAAAATTGAGATCGAGTGGAAAGAGTGTTTTAAGCAAGAACAGTTTTGCCCAGGAGACAGGTACAGCCTTTTCACCACAGCTTTTAAATACTTTAAAAACGCATGCGTTCTATGTCTGTCAGAGTGTGTGTGTGTGTGTGTGTGTGTGTGTGTGAGTTAGCTCAGGTTTTGTCTAGTGGTAAAAGTATCTGAGGCAGTTACCAGGTAACAAACCCACACTACTGTAAGCAGCACAGGGAACTGTGTGTTTGTTCAAGAGACTATAATAAAAGCACTACAGATGATTATTTAAAGTTAGCTCACCACTCACACATGCCGTCTTGTCAGGGCATTGTGTGTGTGTGTGTGTGTTTCTATGAGACATAGATGTGGTAGGACATGACCTTATCAGGATGACTTGTGTATGTCACCGTAATGAGTCTGTCTTGCATCATGTGCTTGCTGTGTCTGTATGTGTGTGTCTGTATGTCTGTGTCTGTATGTGTGTAGGGTGGGGGGCTTGCAGGTGTGTAAAGAGTGCATCACTCCTGATTTTCAAACACTACCTGACAAGCACGTACACACCCGCACACACACATTTGTGGTTTTCATCTGTCAATCACTCTTGAACTTATTACTCCTTCACTTCCATCTGTCACTCCTCTCTTTCTGCCTCTCTTTCTTCCCTTTCTTTCAGAAAATCAAATTTTCCTCTTAGTCCAGCAAAAATGTAACTTTTAAAATACAATGTATACACCTTAGTGCGGCTGAAATTGAACAAAACTGGCCTACTCATAATTGAGCTAAGACACCCAGATAATCTGATTGGCAGTAGCTAAGATTGGACTGACACACCCCTTCAAATGATGAAGACTAGGTGAGGTCGATAAACAGGCTTTGGTAAAAACAACAGTTGCTGGCAACAACTGCCTTGTGTACAAGTACAGTGTGTGTCTCACGTGCAAAACAATAAAAAGTAAAGTTTTACGAAATGTACCTACAGTGCTGCAACCATCTCTTCACTCATATTCCCATCCAATATCACCATAGTCTTCAAACTTACGTTGGATGTTTGTGGTTTAGCATAACATCTTTAGATTAGCTATAGACAGTAAAAGAATTAGCCACAACTAGGCTGGTAGAATCGTAAACGGGAGTATAATCATCATTTACTGTCGTGGAGCCAAACACACTTTAATTTGGTCAATAATTAGATTTTCTTCCCGTGCATGCACACTCAGATTTCTCGGATCCTCCAGTTAAATCATTAGCTTGGTTATTGCCAATAGCTCCATTTAGATGTGCATGTACACATACTGACTGAATGAGGTTTCCTACTACAATTATGTGTATATGACAGATTTTGGTGTGCTAGGGCCTCATGTTTTGGCTAGACACACAGATCATCAGGACAGGACAGGACTTGGTCCTACCGGAGCCGTTGCCTAGTGACCCGTGAGTCCAGCTGTAATCTGGCGTGTCAATGGCTTACCTGAGAACCACTGAACCATCACTTGCATTTAGAGCACAGAGGAGCAGAGAGTTCCAGCCGCTACCAGTGCTGGCTCAGGAGGCCAGATACCATAACAACACGAAGATGTTTGGACTAGATCAGACCGCTGTTATGCCTGGGTGGGTATATGGAGGAGGTATGAGCACACACACTACAAGTCAGATTATGAAACAGTGTGTGGGTAGAGTGTGTGTGTGTGTGTGTGTGTGTGTGTGTGTGTGTGTGGGCGGGGGATTAGGAGAGCTCTGTTTGCGTTTGCGTGCATGTGTGTGTGTGTCTATGGAAGTGCCTTCATGTGTAAGCAGCTAACACTGGCTAGCAGATCCCGTTCTCAATGTTACAGCAGATAAAATGGGGAAAAGAGTACCACGAATACAGCATCAGCCAGACAACCATCTGAGCAAGTCTGAATGAGTGTAATGTTTACATTTATTTACATTAACAAATTTAGCAGACACTTTTATCAAGCGACTTATATTAGTCAACTATCCATTGTTCAGGGCCAGTCACTCCTAGAGTAGCTTAGAGTTAAATGCCTTGCTTCAAACCCACACCTTTCCAGGCTACTAGCATGCTAGCTAGGTTCCTTAATCACTACGCCACAACCGTCCCCATAACATTAGTAGAGTGGCACAGTCCCACTATAAGCACCAGGCAATGGACTAGATGGCATCAATGGCACAGTTACCACATAGCAATGAGATTCATCTTATTAGTGTCTGGGCAGAGAACAAGCACCTGACACCTTTTAAAGGGAAGTTAGTGATGTGGCGCTGACATGCTGATTCTGTATGTGTGTGTGTGTGTGTGTTTGTTGGTGTGTGTGTGTGTTTGTTGGTGTGTGTGTGTTTGTGTGTGTGTGTGTGTGTGTGTGTGTGTGTGTGTGTGTGTGTGTGTGTGTGTGTGTGTGTGTGTGTGTGTGTGTGTGTTTGTGTGTGTGTGTGTGTGTGTGTGTGTGTGTGTGTGTGTGTGTGTGTTTGTTGGTGTGTGTGTGTGTGTGTGTATGTGTGAGTACATGTAAGAGGGAGAGAGGGTGTGTGTGTCTGTGCATATGGCTGTGAATCCATTTGCAGGTGTTCCTGGGTTTATGCAGATAAATGTGTTTATGTGCATGTCAGTCGGTGTGTGTGTGCGCGCATTAAGGGTGCAGTGCGTGTGTGTGCCCAGATCCCTGTGATAAAGTGGGCTGCTGGCAGGCCCTCATTAGCCTGTGTTCATTTCCAAGAGAGGGCTGTGCAGAGAGGACAGTGGCCCAGTTTAAGAGAGAGGGAACTGTGTGTGTGTGTGTCTGTGTGTTTGTGTGTGTGTGTGTGTGTGTGTGTGTGTATATGTATGTGTGTGTGTGTGTCAGTTGGTACTCTTCTTTCAGAGAGGGATTAAAGGGCCCCTAAGGTGCTTAATTTCTCTATTTCTCTCCATCTCGCTGTCCTTCTATGCATCTCTCTTTCTCAACTCCTTCTACTTCTATCCATCTTGCCATTCTTCTGCTCCTTCTAATCGCTGCTCTCTTCTTTCTTTCTCTCATGTCTTTCTATTTTTTTGTGAATCGTTTTGCTCAATTTCTCCCTCCCCCATCCTCCCTTTTGTCTTCCTGACCAACATGTCAGCACTTGTCCTATCCGCCTCCTCCCTCCATCCCATCAGCCTTCCCTCTTTCTCTCTCTCTCTCCCTCTTTCTCTCTCTCTCTTCCTCTTTCTCTCTCTCTCTTCCTCTTTCTGTCTCTCTGGGTCTTTCCCCATTCCTTCACTCTTCTTCTCTCTCCCTCTGCTGACCCCCCCATCTCTCTCTCTCTCTCTCCTGATGGTCTTCCTCTCTTCTGTTCCCTCACTCCTCTTCCTTCCTACCTCTCTCCCTCTTTCTCTCCTGTTCCCTGACCTTTATCTGTATCATTCCCTTATCCCTTTTTTTTCTCTATCTTCTTTTTCTTCCCTATCCCTCGATCCTCCTCCTCCTCACTCATCTATCTGTCTGTCCATCCTTCTCTCCCTCTCCTTCTACCTCTCCCTCTCTCTGTCTTTATGCAACCCCCCACCCCCACCCCGCCCCCACACCCTCTCTCAACACAAGGCCGCTCCCTGAACAAACCCAGACATGTCTTGTCTTCCCTGGATTATACACTGTGAACATGACTTCATTTTGGCCTTTTTGCTCCATCACCCCCCTGACCACCCACACCCCCACCCCCACACCCCATCCCCTCCCTCTCAGTCGGTGTTTTTTTGTCCCCCTCTTCTTTTTTCAGTTTGTTTAACTGCTAAATTTCCGCTAATCTCCAACTCTTCCTGTGGCGCCCCTGGCGTTTTGTGCAACATGGAGGTTATGCTGTGTGTGTGTGTGTGTGTGTGTGTGTGTGTGTGTGCATGGGGTGGGGAGTATCATTCCAGCATGTGTGTCCTATTTTCAGGAAGGCCCTTCTGCCCCCATAACCTCTTCCTGTGGCTTTACAGTCCAGGCTATCAGCACCACTTTGTGTGTGCCTATGTCCTCAGTGTGTGTTCATCTGTGTACTTGTACGTGTGAGTGTCTGTGTGTGTGTGTGAGAGAGAGAGAGAAGAAGGAAGAGAGAGAGAGAGAGAGAATGATAGATAGATAGGGGGGTTGCATATGTGTGTGTGTGTGTGTGTGTGTGTGTGTGTGTGTGTGTGCTTGTATGCGTGTGTGTATATATACGCATGCGACACAGAGCTGAGTTAAGCCTAGGCTTCTTCTGGCCCATAAACCGTAACCTGAAACAAGCTCCACTACTGTCTGCCGAAGGCCTCAAGCTGGGCAGCTTCAGCAGATTCTCAGCAACAACTGGTGGAACAAGTGCTTGAAACCAGTGTTTCCACAAATATAGCAAACAAAAATGTCTTTACACCAATTACAACTAAGAACAAAACAACTAAGAACAAAACAAACAGCAGTTTTTAAGTGTGTTTTCAATGTGCATCTGAAGTTACTACTTTAAAGACTGTATGTCTCAGCACGTGATACCAAGTGTGTGTGTGTGTGTGTGTGTGTGTATGTGGACTTGTGTGTAGTGTTGTGAAGTGTGGGCGCTTAATAGCTTTGTAGTAGCACATGTTGCAATGTTTTGCCTGTGACCTTTCATAACACACTGATTTAAAGTGATGAATTCCTGCAGTGCCTTCACAACAATCAAACCCAACAGCCTCAAGGTATCATTCCTGAGAGAGACAGAATCTAAGCGGGACACAGAGAGACACATAGAGAGAGAGAGAGAGAGAGAGAGAGAGAGAGAGAGAGAGAGAGAGAGAGAGAGAGCACACGTATAGGGTTTATAAGTGTACCATTTGCATGAGTTTTTATGTGCACATGAAAATTTATCTGTGTGTGTGTTTTCTGTCTTGATCTATCACTGTGTGGTGAAGGCTTTGTGACTGTGCAGGGAGTGTGTGTGTATGTGTGTCGGCCTATGTGTTTGAGGTTTCATTTGCATCTTCTTCTCTTCTGACCTTTACCTTAAAAACCACCCTGTGTGAATAACAACTTGGTCCCAGCACGAGTGGTTGGGCCACAGGAAATCAAGCTGATACTGCAATAATAATAAGCCTAAATAAAGTTGTGAAAGCACTCTCTTCACCTTCAACTCACTCCCCTCACACACACACACACACACACACACACACACACACACACACACACACACACTCTTAGTACAACCACACCTGGCCACAGTGAGGAGTTTTCTTTAACACATTTGATTTATCTCACTTTGTAACTGTAAAAAGACCAATACTGCTCCATGATTCCAGTGCAGTTTATGGGTTGATACATCAGCTTATTAGCCAATGAAATTACACATTTCCCTTCACTGCTCTTGAAGCAAACTTCTGATTGGCTGGAAGAGTGTCCTGTATGGCTCACTTTGCTTAGCCTATTTACCAATTTGCAAGGACAGCACTTTGTACACAACAGTTTTCTGTTGGACAGAGAAAGTAAACACACACACACACATACACACACACACACTATCTGTGCCAAAGGACAAGTGTGGGCATCCTTATGCCCTGTCCTCTGCAGCAATAAGGAGCACAGACACACACCAAGCTCAAGCCTCGGCCCCCACTTCACCAGTGGGCCACTCCAGCTGGCCTCTGCAGAGGGCCGAAGGAAGAACAGGAAGACTTTACTTCCTTCTTCTTCCTTCCTGCTCTCTTTCTCTCTCTGACCCTCTTCAAAAAGTGGTGTGAACAGGACTAGTTGCTCCAAGCCATTTCCTGAGCCCCCCACCCCAACCCCCATCATTCACACACACACACACACACGCACACACACACACGCACACTCTACACCAAAGTCTGTCTGGTCTTCCTGTCACCTTCTGTCCCACTCACTTCTACAAATACTGCAAGGGACGGCAGGACAAGAAACACACACACACACACACACACTCACAGCAATGTCAGAGAATCACAGTTTGTTAACAAGACAAACAGAGGCAGGGAACTCCCTTTCATTCTCTCTTCCCCTACCTCCGCTCAGTGTAGTTCTCCCAACCTGTAGCCCAACAGCTAGTTGCATTAGGAGCCACTCCTGTCATTCCGAATAGCAGGTCTAAATCCACTTAGGTTCATACAGAGTTCAGATAAGACACAGACAACTTCAAGTTTTTTACGTGTGGATTCTAGTGCAGTCAGATTTGCAGGTGGTATTCAGTGTATAACAAAACTGTACTTGAATACACGTTACTGCTTTCTTATAGTTTTATATAAAATTGGATGTAAAGATGTGGTTTTATGCCCAGTTCTGATTTTCTTTTTGTTTGTCTACATCATTTGTCTTTTTTACAGTATATTGCTAAATCCACATCTCCTTGACCTACATCAGATATACAGAAGATCTTTTTACATGGCTCACTAATATGCGTATTTGAGGAGGCCCCCATGCACATAGGAGGGTTTGGGCACCAAACAGAAAGCTCATATAAATGTGGTATTACAGGTGAACAAGATGGTCTTGTAGGCTACCACATTAAATTGTGAGCTAAAATTTCAGTGGTTAATTGTTTCTGTTTTCAAAGTAGCTCATCTTGAGCCTATTGCCCATCTCTATTTTTAGGTGAAAAATATAACAAAAGTTTGTCTAAGTTCAGATTTCAATACGTGTACATCAGAGAAAATGAAAGTAGCAGTTTCCTTCTCGAACATGTAAAATATGTATTTAATTAACAGTTCTGCTGGTCATGCCCTTGAGACAATGTGAAACATTTTGCTTCACAAATCTGTTAAAGGTTATGCACTGCTAGCATTTTCAAAGACACGTGACAAAAAATGACAGGAAATATTCAATATATCTGTTTAGCCGGCAGCCAAATTAGCACATAACCGAATCATTTCTGATTTATTTCCACATGTGAAGGAAGACTGAAACTGATCCGAAAGCATCAGAATCTGTGCACTTTTTTCCTGTTTACACTTCCATGATCATGTATGAGCAATACAAATTGGAACTGGAGTGACAGTGTAAACGCAGCCTAAGAGACACTTTGATAACATTCAGAGTCAGGGAGTCGAGAACCAGATACCAAGTAGACCCGAGAATTTAATGCTTCAATCTACCGGAGTCGTATGCCTCTGACCTTATCAATTCCTCTTATCAGTGCCTTATCAATGTTTATGAGATCATGGGCAATCATGGTGTTTCTGGAAGTAGAATTGATACATAGTTTACCCCATTCTAATAAGTCTCTATGGTCACCATAGTAATATAGGCTTATACTGTAGGTTCAAGTGTTGCTACTTAAAAACTATGTAGATTACCTCCTTGACTAAACTATGTAGATTACCTCCTTGACTGCAAGCAATAGAAACCAGAATTGATAAAGAATCAGACCGATGACAGTGATAAAATCCTATCAATTCCCACCCCTAATTCAGAGTGATTTATTACTAAATTCATTTTCAAACATGCAGGCTCAGATAAGCCATTACTGGCCTCTTACTATTAAGATCCAAAATAGCTTATGATGTGTCCTTTAGTTTGCCGTTAAACAAAGCGTGGCACTAGCGATACTGTCTGATTTTTCCATAGTCACCATGGTTACAGCAGAGCTATCTCAGGAACAGACAAGAGATCTGACTACCACTGCCGACAGTGCTCTCTCCACAATGAACAGTGAACCCACAGCTAACATTACCTGATCTGAGCATAGGAAACTATGTTGGTCAGCAGGTAATAGTTTTTTGGCCTATAGTTTGGTCTAACTTTTATGAAATTTTCTTGTTCTTCTTCTCAGCGACAGTACACAGCAACCTCATACAGCAGGCCGATGGATTCATTTACCCCAAAATATCCCTTCAATGAGAAACTAATATTAATAGGCCTAATTTAATATGGTAGTCTATCTACAGTCAGATAATGTCAAGCTCTAACATTTACAGAACTGAAAAGTGACCTCAACAACGAGAAACCAAGAATGAGAATAAGAATCAAATGACAGAGGAAGGAGAAGAAAAAAACAGGAGGGAATAGAGAGAGATAGAAAAACAGGCAGTGTGTGTGTGTGAATGTCTGCGTGTCTGGAACTACAAAGTCAAGGTAAACAGAGAGAAGGATGGACAGAAGAGTCTGATAAATAAAGGAGAAGAGTGAGCCAGCTTGTCGTTTATCAGGGTATTAATATCCCATTGCAGCTATTCTCAATGGGCATCTAGCTACCAGCTGAACATCCCCCCTCTTCTCCTCTCACCACCCTCCTGTCCTCTCCACTTCTCATCCTCTCGTTCTTAAGTGACCATCTTTTCCTTCTTTCCTGTCCTCCTCTGACTGACCCACTGCAAGCCTTCATTGCATCACCTTTAGAGAAACATTTTTGTCTTGTCTGTACTGTGTGTTTGGCTGTTGTTATTATTACCATGCTGAGCTACTCCTTTACGAACTGTTACAGATTTCCCAGCATGTCAATCTGTAGTGGTTTATAACAAGTCTGAAGACTGGAAAGGGATTTTTTTCCCCACTTCTGGGCAGCCTATTGGGCGGCTTACAACAGCATGTACAGCTTGGCTAAGTCCTTTTCTCTTAGAGGGACAGCACTGACAGTGGCTGATGGACCAGGCAGAGAGAAGCCTTTTTTCTGCTCATTAAGCACAGTCACCACCACACAGCCAGCAGCTGAGATGAAAGGAACAGCAGTAGGAAGGGAGAAACACTCACACACACACTCACAGGATGAGGAAAAAAGAATCACATTAAAAGAGGAGGCACACAGACAGACAGTGTGCACACACAAACCATGGCGGCAACAACCACTAGGGAGTTGGCCTGATTTTGAGATCTTTGAAACTTCATCAAAAACATTTAATCACAAGCTATCCCTCTGAACACATGAACAGTAACTAGTACACGTACACACACACACGCACACACACACATCTATTCGACCACTTCTGACAGGTTTTTCAGAGAGAGAAATGTCATAGCTAAAGTGGGAAGAGTGGGCCAAAGAGTGGTCAAAAGCAAGTGTGCTCTTTTAGAGAGGGCCGTGGTAAACGAAGCGTCTACGAAAGCACACATGCACCAAACGAGTACTTGAAATAAAGCTGAGCTGAGGCAAGGGAGGGCCTGCACTCACTCTCTCACTCTCACACACTCACTCTCTCTCTCAAACACACTCTCTCTGTCTCAAACACACTCTCTTACTCACACACACACTCTCTCTCAAACACACGCGCGCACCCTCCTCAACTGACCAGCTCTCTGCCTCTACAGGCTATTTATATCCACCAGCAGACAAGTGTGGCTGGGGTCACAGAGGCAGAGAGGGGGGGGGGAGAAGAAGAAGATAAAGAAGAAGACTACTCAATTAGAAGAACAACAAGCGGAAGAAAGAAAGAAAGAAAATTACCAGGAGAGAATGAGAGAGACGGAGAGAGAGACAAAGTGAGAGACAGGGAGCGAGAGAGTTAAACTACGAGGTTGGAGGGAGATTAAAAGTTTGGCATAAGGGAGCCTGAAGTGAGAACATGCACCATGTAGAGATGAATGAAAGTGAGAGAGAGAGAGAGAGAAAGAGACAGACAAAAAGATAGAGAGAGACAGACAGAGACGTAGGGTAAGACAGATTAAGCTGTTCAAAAATGGGAGGAAGGGAGAGAGGGAGGGGGAGGGAGAGAGAGAGACTGGCAGAGATACTGAAGGGGAAAAAAACAAAGATAAAAGAAAACCAGAGACCTAAGAAGTCTGAAAGGAGACACGACCTGTCTGTGGGACAAAAGGTTGCATTGCATAAACTAGTCAAGACTGAAGAAAAACTACCATGCTCAAAGGAGCTGAAAGACCAACACATACACATGCATACACACACAAAACATAAATAAAGTAACACTCCCAAGCTGCCCGTAAGGGCCACCCAGCTAAACTGGAAAGGCTGGTCTGTGAGGTGTGTGTGTGGGAGGGGGGGGGGGTTATAGGACAAAAACAGACACAGAACAAGAAAGGTAGAAAGCTAGCTGGAGAGAGAGAGAAGGCCGACAGTCAGCAGGCTGAGGGAGGGAGAAAGAGAACTACATAGCACCTGAGAGAGAGAGAAAGAGAGAGGGAGGGTGTCAGTCTGACAGTGGCCTGAGAAACAGGGAAATACAAATAGGCAGAAAGGACAGGGACAGTATGAACTGGAGAGGGAGAGGAGGAGGAGGAGGAGGACAGAGACACAGACAGTAGACGGACAAACAGCCGCTCTGCTGTGGCCCCTTGAACAGCAGATTTGGGGGAATCTGCGTCTGTGTGTAGCCCAGAAACCAGCTAAGCTCAGCCCAGCTTAGTGAGTCTGGCCACCCGTTCACCCGCTCCTACCCCAACCCAACACATCTGGGTCACCTCGTCTAAGCCTCTCAGGTGCAGCGTGAGAAAATTAAAAATATATAAGATAGGATTGCCTCATGAAGATTAGTCTGCCAATGGCACAGACTGACGGGCCAGCTTATCCAGGCTGGCTGACCGGTAACGTAATCCTGGCGATAGGAAGTGGTCCAAATGCAAATTAGGTTAAGTGTTCATTCATTCGACCAATCCCTAATTCAGCATCATTATTTCTGCTCCCTGTCCATGATAAGTCAATGTGGGTGCAGTTCAAAGCATGGAAATAGGCCTTTTGCAGTTTTGCTATGTTGGGCCTATAATATCAACCTGGATGTAAATATTATGGCCTGTATGTTCATGTAGGTGTATGTGATGTAATGATGTTACATAATTATGTATTCATCTTTTCCTCGATGTGATAATAAAAAATGAAAATATCAATTTAATACATAGTTATAAGACATCATACAAACCCAGTGGTATCATCAGGTAAATGGCAACTCCTGCATTTTTATTTAGTTGGACTATGGATGACAGACGGTAGCTCACTAAATAAATAATAGGTAAATAAGATGAAGTTGTTCATCTCTTTGGAGATGCAAACTCTTCTGTTGTTTTCCATAGAAGATTTTACAAGAATTTGGTTAGGCAATGTTTTTCACTGATACACTGGCTAGGGACTATTCACTTCTTTAATCCATGATCAAGTCAGTAAATCAGAAAGCAAAGTGCAACAGGTGGCAAACAATGATGTGGCATAAAGCATGACTGGATAACCAGTCATTATTGCCAACGCCCTCGGAAACCCTTCAAGGCAAGCCCCGGTTTCAAGAGGTTATTTGTTGGCTGTGTAATTAAGGATCTTCCGACTTTCCGACTCTTCCACCACATTTCCGGGCAGACGACTCTTCGGAGGATACAGAAAATGTTCTCCAACGTTTCTCCAGGGGATATCCAGCTCGTCTTCTAAGATTGGAACCTCTAGTTAACTCAAGGAGGGGGAAGACAACCCCAGGCTTGAGATGTCCCTAAAAGTTCAACCAAGACAGGCCGGAACCATTACTAGCACGGTGGTTGTAGACAATGATGCTTGGTCCAGCAGCAATCCATCTGTCCAGCCATCACGAATGGAAATAAGGTTGTCCCATAGAAATTAGGCTAGTGTTTAGGTCTGTCGGCAATGGCGATCATTTCTTTAACATTTGCAAAACGTACTGTACTTGATAGAATCTCACCCAAGAGCAAACAGACTTTGGTCGCCAAGCTCTTCTTCAAAGTTACAAATTCCCTCATGTGACATCAGACTAGAGAGTAACTAACTTTGGCTAGCCTAATTTAACGGCATCCTATCACACGACGCATTACATTAATGTTAGATTGTAGTCTGATTTCATTGGTCTGATTGCCTTGGGAAGAACGAAATAATCTTCAGACTATGCAAACATCCATTAATTTAATTGTTTCTTTAAGTCTCTGGACTTGGTCAATGGAGTACATGTAAACATTACTCGTAGATTGTTGGTAACATGTCTCGCTTGCTTAATGTCGTCCTAGCAAACTGAGATTGGTACTGATTATCGATTGGTTAGTGAAGGAGCTAACCAACTTTGTTGCAACTAAGTTACCACCCAGAATAACCAATCTGGTTAGCATTGGGAACTAGCTATCTTTGAACAGATCATTAAAAGCAAATACCTCACCACCGCAAACTTTGTTTCAAATACTTAGTGAGTGGCTATCGACAACAACAACTTATGAAAGCTAGCCTCTAAGATTGTATAGGAATAAGGTTAACATTAATGTTGTCGCTATGTTATCATCAATTACAGCTATACTTAACGTTACTCCAAAATTTAATAATACTTTGTAAACTCCAATGAAGACAAATAACAACTGGGTAAAACAACACTGGCTAGTTGAGAAAGCAGAAATGGATCTCTGCTGCTGATCAGGCTTCAGTCCAACATAAAATAGTTCGTTGTTAACTGGCTGTTACATTTTGTTAACATTAGCAAAATGTTTGTGTTTAACGTTAACTAACGTTAATTCATGTCGCTAACTGGTTAGCAAGCAAGCTTACCTGCTGGCTGGCCGAGTAGTCATTGACTTGTAACAATGGCGTCCGCGTTGACATTTTCAGAGTTTTTCAAGAGGGGACTGGACACAGAATTCCGTTCAAATCTTAATGCACATCTGTCATTCCTGTCCGGTCCGTTTGTGTAAAACAGATTGTTTTCCAGAAGTTAAAACGTTGTGTGGCTCATTGGAGTTCCGAGGATACGTGTCGCTTTTGATTTGCTAGCTAGGGCTAGCAGACTGGCTAAAGTTTTCAACCGTCAATGGAAAAAGTCATGGCTTGCAAGCTAGGTGGCTAGTAAGTAACTCCACAAACTTTGCAGTTCAAGTTTAGCTCGCATGTATTAAACTCCTTTGTGGCTAATTCACTACGGAAAATGGGCATAAAACGTCCTTAGAATCCGGCAATGTTTTTCCCGAGAAACCGCTTTCTTTCTCACACTTAAAATGAGAGGATACAGGGCTCAGTTTCAACAACACCGCTTGAGCAATTCAATGCAGTCTGTCAATGACTACAAAATCCAAGCACAGACGACAGCAAAGCTTGTTCCCACAAGTCAGAATGGCAAATCGAGCCCGGGGTCTCCAACATAGGCCAGGTAAAGGTACTACTAGGACCACTTCAAGACGACAAGCATGTTACTATTCTATATTGACTTAACACAAGGACAACAGAGGAAAAACGTCCTCCGGCAGAACTGTTACACATGTGAAATACCTTCAGGTACAGGTAGCGTCAATAGTTCGTTTGACCTGCGCCTAGCTAGCCAAAAACAAAAGCTTTGTTTATCTCAGTCACAAGCAGTCATTTGGGCTTTATCAGTGCACAACCTTGGTAGTCCGTATGTGTTCAAGAGTTTATAAACAGGAACAATAACATCTGACGGAGAGCTCGTAGTCCAACGTTAGCTGAGAGGTGTTGATATGTCAAACAACTCCGAAAGGTATCGGTTTCGAAGCCTTTGCCGATTTTGTAGTTTCGTAGTAACAGGCTACATAGAATTTCCAAGTTTCAAGATGAAACGTCTGATTTCATGCCCTAGATCCCAGGTGATATGTATCCCCGTATCGGCGAAACCCTGGATGCGGGCAAGAGTTGGTGCAGCGCCTGTGTGCGGACACTGTCTGACAGCTGATTCTCGCTCTGCGTTGCCTAGACTGTCGGCGATCTGCGCAATCCTTTGCATATGCAGGAGGCTCTACCTGGGCATGAGTGCAGACTGCTGATTTTTTGATAGGTGGGGCTTTGACAGCCAAACCGGCCCAGTTATTACATGTAGCCTACATTAATGTTAAAATCGACCTGTTTGGTAAGGCCTAGACAAAAGTCTAGGTCATAGAGTTTCACGCAGACAAGGCTATTTTATGCCATTTTTATAGAAATCTCTAAACAGACTCAGATTTCCATCCAGCTAGCAATTTAAAGCATTGGTCATTTGGTCAAAAATGGACATTGTCTATTAAAACACACCTGTTAGTGGTACTTGCAAACAGAGCACTACTTGCATTGAGTTTGGTGTTTGTACATTTGGCCGTTCAGTGATCAGAAGGCTATAGGAAAGCTATACATTTGGATCAAAGGCTAATATGGTTATTCAGCAGTTACTTTAGGCTACTGTCCTTAGCAATCAGTACACAGAGAGAAAGATGCATGCAAAGCATGCTAAACATCCAACCAATTTGTTGTAGGCCTACATTAAATTACTATTAAATTGCCCATTAAATTTGAAAGGCACAGGCTCGATAATACAAGATGCTTTCTGTGAAATTCTGTGAATTAACCCTCTATTGTTTGCATACAGACTTGGTATTGTAAACTGGAAACAAAAGTGGCTTGGACCATGCCATAAACAATCACACATTGCCTGAGGAGCAGAAAAGGGTGGTGTATAATTTAATTAGCTGTTAAACTTAATTATTTGCAAGCTTTCACCAGAATAATAGCCTGTAGCCTTTAAATGCAGTCTGAAAACATGAGCATCACACAGTTTTAATGAAGAAACCTAGTAATAACGCCACCCCTCCCCCCAAACTTACCATTATGCCCATCACACTTTGCACCCCTCCCCCCTTTTCATCCATGCCCTGGATAAGCTGTCAAACAGATGCAACTTTCACTACATGTCTTATACTCGGTCTGTGACAATAAACATCTTTGAGTCCTTGAGATACATTGAGACTTGGCCAGCAGTATGTTTTTGTGCATGTGCTGATCTGCGTTGCCTGAACACTCGTCTTTTTGAGTTCTCACTGAGCTGCTCCAAAGCTCCATTCTACTGTAATATTCTGTCTTATCAACACCCTTGGAGACCCTGGTTCTCATCAAAGTCCCCTGGTGGCTCCCACAATGTGAACAAACAAGTCAGGCGAAGGAGAGTGGCAGACAGACCCAGGCCTGAAAATGTTTCTGTTTCAGGGTGTGTACTGTAGCACTTCCCCTTGGGATGCAGCCTCTAATTTCACAATGCTGAACCTCCTAGGTAAATTCCCAAAGCTGGCCCTGATCTGTATGGGTCTGGAACTGATCAGGGGTGGACTGGCTCTGTATGGGTCAGCTGAGGTGGACCACAGACTGTGGTCAGAAATGATGAAGAAGACTAACTAGGGCTACAGGGCTCAGTTCTCTGATGGAAGGAGAGATATTTATATTGCAGCAGCACTGCAGTACTTCTATCTGAAGCACACTGTCAGGATAAAAGATAAATAATTCACTCAACACCACTATTCCTGAAGCATTTCTAGTAAAAGCATCGTAACACAGTAATACAACAAGCTGTGTCATAACAACACTGTGACCTAGTGTTATATTTCAAAGGTTAGACGCCAAATGGGTCATGTGACAAATAGCCTTGAGATGAAATATGTGTGATGTTCAATTCTTCCCTTTCACACAGAAGTAATTGAAATCAATCATAATAACAATGTCAGTGCCACTAGTATGAACCTCAACAAGGCCATAACATTGCTGTTATTCAATGTATTTTACTTTCAGTTGTATTATTACCGGTATGTTTAAAGTATGACAAATGTTTATATAGTCTTTGAGAAGCCTACGTGCTATGATTGTAAATGTTCAGTTGAAGTTTGAAGGAGAAAAAAATGTGGCGCAGACGCTGTACATGCAGTACTCAATGTTTTGCTGCCACCTATTGGCAATATGTCACATTTCATTGATTCCTTTACTGTGGTGTTGCTGTCGATGCGACCTTGCCTCACCAACCAGCATCAGTGAATATCAGCCAGAATGATTTTGCTTGCTTAAGCTCAGGTTACGTTATTGTAAGTCCAAGCAGACTGTTCAATCCGAGTATTTGTTTTTACATCAATCGATGGAAAGATATATTTGGTCCTGCCATAAAATATGCCTTGTTCTTTTTGTCCTTATGAGCATGTAAAAGTTGGTTTTTACATCCTTCGAAAAGTAAGACATTTGGCCCCAAAAAGAATGACTGAATCGTTCAAAAAGTTGGCTAAATAAACCTAAATCTTTGATACAGAGTCGTCCCTTTGATGTTTGGCCTGTTAGTCTATGTTTGGGATTTTGTAGTGATATTGTAATATTATTTGGATTCGAAGTAAACATTTTTTGTAGGCCTACTGTGCGAGTGTAGTTGGCTAGAGTATGTATGAATGTATATAGCGTAGACCTATGTGTACAGCTAAATTTCAACAACTAACACCACACCATGATGTGAGGGTCTGCTGTTCAGTAGAAGTAACATGTGCTATACTATAATATACTATACTACAGATTTTCACAACCAGCACCACACTATGTGAGGGTCTGCTTTTCAGCCGAAGTGACATATGACATGACGTCAGTCCATTCATAAATGACACCGATGGTCGGATGTTTAGAGGTTGGAAAAATTACACATCACTTGGGTCATATGACCTGTGTGTCAGTGGGCTATGAACCGTGCTGAAATTTGCTCTAAAAATAGCCTGGCATTGGCTACGCCGCACGCCTACATCAGGCTTGTGTAGAAACCACCGATAACTGAGGCATAGGGGGTACTGACCAAATAATAACACATTCTACTTGTATTCAGGTGATATTTATTGGACAAACCTACTTATTTCAGCCGGCAAGTCCATACCGGCCAGTCAAACAATGTGCACGCAAATCACTCATTCTTCGCATCATCTGGCTCCTATAATACTCCGTACACGTGCTCCATTCGAAACTTAATTTGCTGGCTCACTTCATCGCGTTTTGATTGTCATTGGTTTGGGATGATGTCATCCACTGTACAAACTCCACCTTCATTTAACCCCCTCCTCTCCTGCGACCCTCTCACGCAATTCATACACAAGCGCACATTGACACGCGTTGGTACCGACATTATTGGAGCTTTCCGTTATCGACTGGGGGCCAAGGTGTTCTCTTTATTTTCTTTTGTTAGCAAGGATAAAGCTCCGCTTGCCGCGTATTTTTGGACTGCTATTAACAACGATGACGCGTAAAAACACAGGTACTAGATCTCCATAGCGCTGTTTCTTTCATACTAGCAGAATGTAAGAATAAACAGCATACAAATGCTCCACGCAGCAATTGTGCGGACTCGTCGCCGCCAAACGCCAGCATCGGAATAAACAAATAGCATGATGATACAACGGAAATACCTATTATAACGTAAGTGTTTTGTTAAATTCTGACTTTAAACAAGCCATTGTCATCTCATCCGAAGGCAATAGACTTTGCATGAATTGAGCAACATGTTTTTATTTCGCTATACAGAGTTGTTCTTTAACGATGGCATGGCACGATGTGTATATCCTGAAGCGCACACACGCGCCATTGCGCTTATTGTAGGCCTTGGTCATCGCAATGTATAGTTCCGATTTTGTCTGTCTCTCTGAAGAATGGATGCTATTTAGCTTTCTGTCTGGAATGGTGTCTCTCTCAGCAGCTACGAATACAAAATGTATCTACCTTCATATATTTTTTAAAGGCAGGGGTTCATTCATTCTATTATAAGCCCTGGTTATTTCATACCCTCTTGGGTACAATTCTCTGCAGCGCAAATATGATCTATTATTTATTCGTACAAGCCATCGGAGTGATAGTGATATGACAGGCTTTCACACCTACTAGTGCTGACAAGGTTTGCCCAAGCGCAGGGCCATCGAGGGTGACAGCGTGACTCGGGAAAACAACATATTTATGTCAACTGTCAACTGACGTGCGAACCAGCAGGCAGACAAAGAGCGATCTTTCTACTTCAGCAGTTTCACCTCTGCTCGAATGTCCCATTTGGTGTCCTGCGTGCTGGCCTTCCTAAATCAGCGGCGGTATCCAACCCCGGTTCGGCTGTTTTCGCTCTCGGAGTGAACTTGACTGGGTATGATTAAAAAATCGAATTCAATCCAGTGGCTCGAAAACAAACACAAAAGGAATGGACTGTGATTCATGTGGGTCTGAATAAACACTAATAGTGTCAACAGAACTGATGCATGCGCCCATCATATTGTTAAGGATGCCACAGGTCGTGGCCCAGGTATTACAGGACAGCCTACCTGGCCTTGAAGTACTGCATATGGGTAGTCTCTCAGTGAGTTACGGGCTAGTTTACATGAGTCATTATTTAGCAAAGGACTACGGACGGCGTTTTAACACGTAAATGCGTAAATAAAGATGCGTGTGCGGCATGTGCTCTACAACACAACGTGGCAAGATGAATTGTCTCTTGCTTCTGTAGCCCCAAACCTAACTTACATGCGCCAATAAGGCAGCTGGAAAATCTCAGCTTGAAGAAAATTGTGTTGGAACAAATTTTAACGCATTGGGCATCATGTAATTTCGGGACAGGACAGCCGCAGATTTTCTTGATAATATTGTTTTTGAGTTTGGTCAAATCATCATTTGGGCCTTGAAACGTAGGAAATATTGAAGCTGAAGTCTCCCTCTCTCTCTCCTCTCCTCTCATTGCTACGCTTTAGACTTTGTGCAGCTCGCTGGTGAAGGGGTAATTTTAGTAGACTAGTTCTAAGATCAAAGAGGCAGCCATGATTAAGACTCAGCAAGATGAGAAGCGACTGCTGCTTACTTGCCGCCAGTGACACACACCGACCGAGAGTAGGACCATGAACGTAATCATGTGTGACGGAGCGCGAAATAATTTCAGTGTCTTATGATTCCACCTAATTTAACGCAGGGGCTTCCTCTTTGATTGTTGAAAACGATACAGCAACCGTTTTCTTGCATCATAGATTTAAAGGACTGAGAAAACACACCCTTCACAAAAGTAGCGTTTAGTTGACCCACAGATAGCTAAGCAGTGGGTTTTATGTGAATGATGACAAACAACACGACCTCTCTGACAATGAATTAGAACAAGATGGAGGAAAAGAGCGCGGCCACTATTTCTTTAACCAATTCTGACATAGCTGAATCAAGGAAAAAAAAATTGGCAGTTCTAGAGCATTGAAGAGCCTTCAGCTTTACAGATGAACATCTTATGGCAGTGAGCCTTTCAAGAGCAGCATTAAATATACCCCCTGAAATTCAGAACTTAAAGCTCAGTCTGAAATTCCACACACTGAGACAGCCAAGTAATTTCTCACCTTACTGTCAGTAACCACCACAACCATAGTATACTCCCCCTGAACTACCCAAACAAACACAGTCCAAATCCACCTCTGTGCTTATAATGACCCATCCACACCTCTGATTTCTCAGGGCCTGCTCTCTGATTGCTTCGCAGTCATGTATGAGGCTCGTGGGCAGTGTCTGTCTGTCTGTCTCTGGCCTGGCTGGCTCTCTCTGTGGCCAGGCCACTGGCGGATGGAGGGTGGGCGGCTGGCTGACTGGCTAGGAGAGGGGAATGTGCTGATGGAATAAAAGGCTGGGTGACGGTAATCATGAGAGGCAGACAGGGCTGTCTGTTGAGGCAGGTGTCTGCCTACTCTAGTGACGGGCATGGGGAAGGGTTTGTGGGGTGGACGAAACTATTATGTAGTTACTACGACTGTGTTTTGAGTGGTGGGTCTGTTACGAGTGTGTGTGTGCGTATAAGTGTGAGATAGGGCCAGAGAGCGATGCAGGCTGTGTGTGTGTTTGCGTATGAGTGAGAGGACGAGAGAGTGTATGTTAAATCTGCAGTTATACTGTATCTGTGTGTGTCTGTGTGTATGTGTGTGTGTATATGACTGAGAATGAGGACAGAAGAAATGTGCTTTGGTTAGTATAAAGAGGATGTGAGTGTGTTTGTGTGTGTGTGTGTGAAAGCTAGACAAAGATCTTGCTGATGAGGTGTTTGTTGTGCTGTGTGACACCCAGTGCTGGGAGTGATGTTGATTTGCACCATGACAAATCTGGGTCATTGTAACCCCCCCATCCCCCTCTCGCCAGGCAACACAGGCCAACCCGCTAGCCACTCAGGATGAGGACACCAGCACCAGGCCCAGTGCGTGGATGTACTGTGAATGCATGCACTCTCTACAGCATGGTGTGCTGCTGTTATTGTTTGGTGCTGTGTGTGTGTGTGTGTGGGGGGGGGGGGGTGTCGTTTGCATGCACTCCCTGTTGAAGTCTCTATCCAGAGTTCAGTTTTTTGTACAATCCACTCTCCCTCTTCCTTTCCCATCTCTCTCGTATTCCCCCCATCTTTCTCTCTCCCTCCCTCCCTCCCTCTCTCTCTCTCTCTTTCTTGGCTGGTTGCTGGCCTCCCCCCCACTGCTCCATGCTCCATGCCTTTCTGTGTGTGAGATTAGCAAAGACTGACTCATCAGTCACAGGAGCTTTAAAGCATCAGGAGTCTCTTCTTTTCCCAACCACCCCTCTCCCCTCAGCCCTCTGTGTGTGTGTGTGTGTGTGTGTGTGTGTGTGTGTACATGCACGTGTGGCTGTGTGTGATGATGTTGTATCTACAGCGTGTGGTGATGTAGCTGAGCTCTCCCCCATGTGTGTAACAGGAGCCAGGCCTCTGTTCAGGGCACAACAGTTGTGTGCACTCCTGCCTCTCCCTGAAAGATGCCACCAAGATAGTAGCTGAGGATGGAGTCTGATCTGATCTGGTTCCGATTCAGCTATGAGCTGACTCCTTGATTTAGACAGCATCAAATCAGGGCCAGAACAGGTCTACACCGACAGGATATTATTGATTAGGGCTATTACACGGTCACATCTGTGCAAGATCAAGTTCCATATCTAAGATTAGGACTATAACATGTCCATATCTATGCCAGATTAGGCTATGATACATCCATCTGTACAAGATCAAGGCAATTAGGTCCATATGTGTGTCAGATTAGGGCTATACCAGTTCCATATCAGTGCTGGATTAAGGCTGTACTAAATCCATAACAGTGTCAGACTAGAGCCATAACAGGTCCATAGCTATGCCAGATTAGGCCCAAAACAGGTCCATAACAGACCCAGATTAGTATTATAACACGTCCCTATCTGTGCCAGATTAGGACTATAGCAGGTCTGTGCCGGATAAGATGTATATGTGTTTCAGAGTCAGCTGCCCTCTGGCTAAAGCTTTCAGTTTTTTTGTGATTGAGTAGAGCTGTTTTTTTATTCCAGGGATGAGTGATGTATTAGATGTGGCTGTATGTGTATGTGTGCTATGTGAGTGCTGTGGATGTTCTCTGTGTGTGGTGTGTGTGTGTGTGTGTGTGTGTGTGTGTTTTAACCCTTGTGGTGACCCCAGTGATGAGATTAACAGGACGGTTGTGGATGACTAACAGAAGTCTGCTTCTGTGCTAGGCTCATCACAATGTGTTAATAGTGTGTGTTTTAATGTCTGTATGTTAATAACATGTATGTGTTAATCATGTGTATGTTAATAACATGTGTGTTTTAATCATGTGTATGTCAATAACGTGTATTAATGATGTGTTTGTGATGACTAATGGACTAAAGTTTTTTAACCCTGTCTAACCCCCTAATTGTAGTGCTGTTATGTGATTTTTGTTATCTGTTGTTAGTGCAGTGTAATCATAACCTATTATTTTGCTATATGTGGTGCTAACAGTTTTTTCCTGTATTTTTTCTCTCTTTCTATGGGCTTCTTTCAAACACAAACATTACCTCTTCCTCTTTGTTCTCTCTTTCTTTCTCACTTTCTTTCTCTCACATTCTTTCTCTCTATCCCTCTTTTTCTCTGTCTGTCTCATTCTGTCATCTTTTCTCTCTCTCTCTCTCTCTCTCTCTCACACACACACACACACACACACAGCTCTTCCCAGCCCCAGATGCCTCCTCTGCCTCTTGACGAGCGGATAGTGGTTCTTCAGCGCCCCAAAAGCTTGGCCCTTCGCAGGGCCTCCCCACAGACTGCTCTCTCCCAGCACGGGCCCCAGCCCCAGCCCCAGCCCCAGCCCCCCCTACCCCAGGCCCGAATCTACCCCCACCCCCTGAACTCCAGTGGCAGCTCTCTGGAATGCAAGCGCCGGTCCCGCTCCCAGAAAGTCCGTGGCGAGCGAGAGCGAGGGGGAGGCTGGGAGAACAACAGCGGAGGAGTCAGCCGCACGCCTAGCCACTGCCATAGCAACGGGACGGTCACGCTCGGCCCGAGACCCCACAAGCACACGCATACCATCGACATCCGCCTGTCGCTCGACAAAGGCGGTGGAATCGGGGTCGGCAGCAAGCACACAGAGAAGGGTCGCAGCAGCAGCCTCTCACGAGGAGGCAGCACTCGAAACAGTCGGGGAAGGAAGGTCTCCCTGCAGGTGGACCCCGTCCACACGGAACGGAGGAACGGAGGTGGCGGCTCCCTGAAAAAAGTGAGCGTTGTCCAAAACTCCCATAAGCTTCAGCAACAAAATCAGCAGCAACCTGCAAGTCACCACCAGAACCACTTGGCCGTCTCCCCGGGAGGGGTTCTAGAGTTTGTCCCAGCACAGAGGCAGCAGCAGCAGCAGTCCAAGTCCAGAAAGGAACGTGACGCGCACAGTGCCGTCACTGTCGGCAACAGCTACTCCACCTCCACAGGTTCCCGTGGCGACCGCGCCCCGATCTCCAGCGGCAACAAGGAGAACACCAAACTGGGCCCTGTGCACCAGACCCCCAACCCCCACAGCCTGCCCCGCCACCATGGCTCGACCCCCTCTCCCCATGCCTCGCTCCTGAACTCCCACTACCCCCCTCCTCCTCCTCCTCCTCCTCCTCCTCACGTCCAGCCCCCCCTCCCTCCTCACTCCCACGGTGCCCCCACCTCCTCATCCGCTGCCTCCTCCTCGACCCCCTTCCCCCAACACTTGCGGCCCTCCCGCCCCCGGGACCTCCACCACCAGCACCGCCACCCTTTCCCCCCCTCCCTCCAGCTCCACGGCCTCCTGCCACTCTCCCCAACCGCCTCGTCCCGAGAAGGCTTCCCCAGCCCGGACCACACCTGTACCATCGACCTCTCGCATCCCTTCAGCTGTGGCTGCTGGAAGCTGGTACGCTGCAGAGGCGGTCGGCAGAGTCACAACCACGGCCACGGCCACAATCACGGTCACGGCCACCACTCCACCAGCAGCCCGTCCTCGTCCTTCTCCAGGGCCCACGGAAGACCAGCCCACCACCAGGGAGGTTCGGCAGGTGCTGCTGCAGCCCACGGAGGAGCTGCCAACATGGGGCTGAAGACGCTGGGCGGGTGCTTGTCCACTGGCTCCACCACCACCAACACGTCCTCGTCCAACAGCACCGTGTCCGAGTGCCGCGCAGGTCTGCTACGTCCGCTCGGCGGCTGTGCGTCCTGCTCTGGTGAGACAGCTGGCGGCGGTTTCGAGAGCCCTGCTGCCTTCCGCAAGAAGCTGGTGGGCGGGTGCCTGCCATGCACACCCTTGGCAGCCTCGGCGCCACTGCGAGCGCTCCAGAGTTGTGTGAGCGGCTGCAACCCCAAGGCCAGCCAGACGGCCAGCTCCACCTGCTCTTACTGCAGCAGTGATCCCATCGTCGTGACCTTTAACCCCCACCGGGGAAAGCCACCCCTGCACGGCTCTGGTCGCGGCGACAGTGGAGGAGGAGGGTTTGCTGGCAGCAGCCATGATGACGATGACTATAGCGTGCGCACAATTTGGCCAGAGGAGCTGGCGAAGAAGATGACACGCTCAAAGGCGCAGGGCAACCACCACCACATGGGTGTGGGCTGCAGTGGTGGTGGGCATGAACAGAACGGCGGGCACACAAGCAACCCGGTCATCCTGGACTGCCGGAACCTTCTGGAATTCACGCGCTCACAGCTGACGGACCATGCCGGGCGACGCCGGCTCCAACAAGGCAAGAGCGCCGTGCTGGACTTCATTGGTTCAGGTGGTTCTGGGAGCAGGGACTCGGGCCGCGACTCGCTCAAACGCTTGTGGACCACGGGAGGTGACGTGGGCATGATGGGCGATGCCAATGGTCTGGATGACGAAATGTCGCGCTCGCCCTCCCCGAGGGCCCCCTCCTCTGCCCCACAGTCACCCCCCTCCTTCTCGCCCCCGCCCTCGGCCCATGGCACCCTTATCAAGCCCAAACCACGACAACGGGACCGAGAGGGGGGACACTCACTCCCCTCCGCCCAGTCCCTCCACCTGGTCCTCAACTCCCTCAACCAGGAGCAGGACGAGGAGAACGGGAGAGGTAAGGCTCATGGGAAAGCTGTTTCTGTCTGTCTGTCTGTCAATCTGGCTCCCTGTCTGTCTGTCTGTCGGGCTCCCTGTTTGCCTGTCTGTCTCTGTTTGCCCACCCTTCTGTTTGTCTGTCTGTGTCTCTGTCTCCCTGTCTGTCAGCATGCCCATCTGTTGTGTGTCTGTCTGTTTGCCTGCCCATTCTCCTTTTCATTTTTGTCTCACTAGTCTCTCGTTCTGTCTCTCTCTTCTCCACCTCCGCTCACTGTCCACCTCTGCTTACTGTCTGTTTTTAGCATCTCTCTGAAATATGTGCCTTTCTTATCTTTTACTGTCTCTGTCTCGGCTCTGTCTCTGTGAGTTGCATGTAAGGCTAAGTTTCTCTGTCTCCCCTGTTGTTAAAGCTTCCACACTGACACATAGTGAACATCACACTGACAGCTCTCTGAGGATACAAACCCAAACACTGTCACAGTTGCTGTAAGTGTGGAACTGCACCTGCAATGAGCTTGGTTCAGCTTTGTTGTCAAACAGAACTGTTGTTCCTGCATCTATTATGGATAGCTCAGCTGTACTACGTTAGCAGTGGGCAGATATTGATACCTCTCATCTTTCACTATAAAAGTGTTATTCAGTGCCTGTAGGGACTGTGTATAGGGTGTGTGAGTCCTTCCACTTCTCTCTCAGTCTCTCTCACTCTTCACCTGACTATGACCTCTCACTCTCTCTCTCTCCCTCACTAAGCCCTGAACCTTTAAAGACTTAGCTAGCATGAATTTACCAGTCATGAAGTCAGTTCATGCCACTTAAGGCAGTAATGAGCCATTTAACCATTGAAGTGACCACGAAGCTGATAAATTAACCTAAAATATTGACTGGTATCCCTTAAATGCTTTGAGGGTTCAGGGCTTAGGGGCGATCTTGAGCCTCTCGCTGTCCGTCTCTTTCTCTACTGCACTGACACTTTCATTCATGTCTTCAATTGGGTTTTGGGTCCATTTGATTTTATTTGTGTAGTAAAATAAGCCTATAAAACAAAGCCTTGAAGCCTCTTAGAAGAGCAATCTTAGGTCTGCTCCATTTGGCAGTTAAAAACAGCCTGTTGTGAATGTGTGCCCAGAATATGCTCCAGGCTTGATGTTTACAGAGCAGAGGACCCTCTCAGCCTCCCTGAACCCAAGCTTCAGTCACCCACATAAAGTTGTAGTTGTACTTGGGAAAACATGTTAAATACTTTTCACTGTTGGATGGCAGTTAAGGGCCTCCCACAGCAGCTAGACCTCTTATTGGTTGGATTTTGTACTGCCTTACCCTTAGTCTTCAACCCTCAGAGACTTAACTGCCATTATGACTGCCAATCATTACACTGAATTCTAGTCTTTCTAGTCTGAGGTGGACATTGGGATTTGGCTCACATTACATTCAAGTGAGCATACTCAATAACCTAGTCTTGACCTATGTGTCTGAACACAGGGAGTACACTTCAACCAGTAGGATGCTCCTAGAACTCTTGATGTTATATGAAATATTATAGATTAGCAAGTGGTTATTAGCATAATAATAATATCTGAGACAGATTGTGGCATTCTTGAGTTTTTCACTGAGGAGGGTGAGTTTGTTGGTGTGTTGTTGTTGTTGAATTAGGTCTACTGCAGTATACGGTATACAGTGGCGCCTGGTAACCCAGAGGAAGAGATCTAATTCCTGTTTGGATTTCACATTAGAGCTACATATGGATCAATGTTTATATCTGCCTGCCTGCTCTATCCCCAATGACTGTTGCCCAGTCTAAGTAGGTCTAGGGACACGTGCCCAATACACAGTGAGCACAAGAGGATATCAGGTATCTCCCAAGCACATTAGACATTATTATGAGATATTAACGCTAGTGTAATGACTACCTGATGGAGAGACTGCAGTTCTCTGTGTGTCTCCTACGAGGGGTTTGATTATGTGTGTGTGTTTCTGTTCTAAATCAGTTATGGGTCACATGAGGGGAACACAATGACACCCAAACTAATTAACACACACCTTACAGTCATCTCTGTATGTTTACACACTCAGAAGGAATCACTTTATGGCAAAGTAACACAGCAACATTTTTCTTTTATTAGTCACCTCTTAAGATTAATCAGTGACTCGCATGACACCTCTTTAGATTAATTAGCAACGCACTGTGGAGGTGCACCCAAATGCCAGGTGCTGTCCTTGTCTCTCGAAATAATCTTCTGAAAGATTTCATTGTCGTTTATGTGCCTGCGATTTCCTCTGTCTCTCGTTGCCTCCTACACTTTATAAATATCGTGAGAACTTACATGAGAACTCCAACAACACACTTTGATATTATTACATCCAGTCACCTCATGGATAGAGAAGCTAAATATAATTTATGCAAACCAGTAATATAGTTTGTATCCTCCTGGCAGCTCCTGGTCTTTAATAGCTGATGTCAAAAGCTGGCATTAACAAGATAAAGGAGAGAAACTACTGGTGCTAATTTGTCTTATTTTATCCAAGTTCTGGGTGTGTCTGTCTAATAGTAAATGCCATATTTTAATATGCTTGGCTATTTGTTCCTGATTTTACTAGGAGGTCTACTGCTGAGGAAGCTGGTGGAGTCATAAACTGGGGCTCCTGGAAGAGCCATAAAGCTGCCTTTATTAACTCCACTGGACTGGCTGGTGGGAGGCTGCAATAAACGCTTTGATTTAGCATTAATTGGTCCACATAGACT
Organism: Tenualosa thibaudeaui; assembly: GCA_027481765.1. Classification (NCBI taxonomy): domain Eukaryota; kingdom Metazoa; phylum Chordata; class Actinopteri; order Clupeiformes; family Clupeidae; genus Tenualosa; species Tenualosa thibaudeaui. The sequence goes on along the minus strand of JAIFZK010000009.1, from coordinate 24,335,728 downwards.
GCAGCACAATCACACTCACACTCAAGCAATCAAACACCAGACCACACTGGAGAAGAATCCACTGTTGTTAGATGTCCGTTCTCAACACACACACACACGCACACACACACACACACACACACACACACACACACACACACACATACTGTGCATAGACGCTTAGATACACACACATACTATGCATAGACACATAGATACACACACAAAAGAAGGCACACATACTATATGCCAATTAGGTTTGAAATTGTCTTTTCATGGCACTTAAGGTGTTTGTTCTGGTTCTGCCCAGTATTTTAGAAACCATTGGCTAGTTGTCCATTGATAGACCATTTATGATATAGACCTGTGTAAATGCTATACTCATCATTACTGGTACTCCCTTAACACCAGACTGAAGTTTTACATTAGCCCAGGTAATTACTATTGAGTATCTTAAACATTAGCCTGAGGCTAGGTATTACCCATGAGTCACTTAGCCCTACAGACATACTGACTTCAGTGTTAGCCCTAAGATATATATCATTGTTGAGTGACTTAAACATTAGCTCTAAGATACTACCAGTGAGTGGCTCATTCTTCAGCCCTGAGATAAAGCATTTCTGGGTTTTTAGATAAACTAGCTGCCAAGGTCAGTCAGGAGAAACAAACAGAGCCGTGCTATTAGAAGCATCAGCAGAGCTGCCAGTGGGCCGAGTGAGAGGGACTCTTATCTCAGTAGCTGCCTGTGCCATTTTCATTTAATCCATAAATCTTTTCTCGGCACTCGTCCTTTGTCCATGTTGTCCTATTCTCTCGGGGCTCGATTGAGCATCCTTCCATGCATCTCACCACATTTTTTATCCTTTCCTTTTTTTCCTAAACATGGAAGCGTAATTCGTTGCCATTTTTGTTAAATAATTTGTCTAGAGTTAATTGCAGCCAAGACTATGGAGGATATAAATGGAAGGTGAGAGAGAGACAGAGATAGAGGGAGAGAGAGAGAATGACAGAGAGAAAATCTGAGAGGGAGGGAGAGATCGAGAATGAGAGAAAGAGAGAGAGAGTAAGAGAGGACATGAATACGAACAGCATGTCTGTCTAACGAAAAGCGTTGGCTTGATTAAAGTGTGAAAATTAATTAATCCGTTTTTATTCCTTTCCAAATGAGGTTACAGACACCAAACCCTGACTGAGGGACTTTTAAACAGCTCCTGCATTTAAATGATAAAGCTCAACAGCCTCTGATGTATTCTTTATGTCTATTGTTATATAACAACCGCCCGCTCCCCTGCCAAACTCTACACCCCCCCCCCCCCATCATCATCATCACCTTCGTCACCATCATCATCATCCCTGTTGGATGTCTCCTTAGACAGAATCAATGATAACTGAAGGTGGGGGTGGGGGGAGGATTTCAGAAGTTTTCAAAGCTTTTCTTCTCTTCCTCTTCTTCCTTCCCTTCTTCACCCAGTTTTCTGGGCCTGTCCCCTCCAGTAGGGATATGCACAGTTACATAAGCCTACAAAGACCACCAGAGATTAATGCACAGAGAAGCTGTCAAACAGGCGGACACTCTGAGAGTCTGATGCCAGAGAGAGAGAGAGATGGAGAGACAGAGAGGGAGAGAGATGGAGAAGAGTAGGATAAAAAGGATAAAAAAAGAGAGAAAGACAGATGGAGAGGAGGATGAGAACGATGAGAGAGCGGAAACATCTTGTAGTTTTTAAACCTAAATATATTCCCTTAGTGCTCAGTCATACTCATGCTAACTTAAGCACACACAGACGCAGACGCACACACACAGACATGCATGCACATGCACACACAGACACGCATGCACACTCATACGCATGCACGCACATACAGACATACATGCACACTCACACACTTGCACACACACACACACACACACACATACACACACACACAGATATCCAGTCACACGCAAGCACATGCACACACAGACACACACACGCACACACACATATGCACACTCACATGCATGCATCTGCACACACACACACACACACACACACACACACACTCTGCAACTTTCTGACACATATTTTACACATATTTTATATTTTTTATACACATATTTTACCAAGCATACCTATGCATATATGTTTATGCACACACACACACACACACACACACACACCACTTACGCATGCCTATGCATATGCTTTCAGAAACATTCACATAAGCATGTACATATGTATAACCATAAACTTTCTACCTCATACTGCACACACACACACACATGCACACACACACACAAACACCAGCACACACACAGACATGCACACCTTCTGCATAAAGCCATGTACTTGCATACAATTCCACTTGCTTAAACTACCACCCCCATCATGCACACACACACACACACACACACACACACACACACACACACACACACCACACACATACCACCTCCTCATGTCTCCCTGTGGTATACCCACTCTCTCTATAGCTTTTTAAAAGAGTATTTCTCAGCTAGAGGTGCATTATCTGTCCACCATGATGAACAGTCTCTCGTTTACTCTCTTTGCTCCTTGGAATTTCTCTCTTTTTTCATTCACTCTCTCTTCAATCCCTCTCTCCTTCCCTCGGTCCCTTTCTCTCTCTATCCTTTTCATTCCTCCTTTTCTATTCGTCTATTTTGCATCTTTTCTCCCTTTCCTTCTTCTTTCTTTCCCTCATTCTATCCTTCGTTCTCCCCCTCTCTGCTGTCCCCCACTTCACCTACTATTCTGTCTCTCTCTCCCCCTTTCTATCTCCTTTCTCTCCATCTCTATACATCTCTCTTTCCCTCCTTCTCCTCCCTCCCTTCCCACAGTGCACCTGTCTCTGCCGCTGTCCTCATCACTGCCGGCCTCCCTGTCGGATGAGACGCTGATGACCCCTGACGTGGAGAACGCGGTCATCAGCCCCATCCTGCCCTTCCTGTTCCTGGGGAACGAGCGTGACGCCCAGGACCTGGATCTGCTGCTGCGGCTCAACATCAGCTACGTGGTGAACGTCACCACACACCTGCCCCTCTACCACCTGGACACGGGCCTGGTCCGCTACAAGAGGCTCCCTGCCACTGACAACAGCAAGCAGAACCTGCGCCAGTACTTTGAGGAGGTGTTCGAGTTTATCGGTGAGAGGAGAAGAGGAGTGTGTGTATGTGTGTGTATGTGCATGCTTGTGTGTGTGTGTGTGTATGTGCATGCTTGTGTGTGTGTATGTGTGTGTGTGTGTGTGTATGTGCATGCTCTTATCTCTCTGTGTTAGTGTTGTGCAGTTATGTTGATGTATTATTTGTTGATGAGAAGAAAGATGGTATGTGTTTGCAGTTTGGAAGTTGTCCATGTGGATTCGTTTGAGGTATTGTATTCCCAACAGTGTGCGTGTGTGTGTGTGTGTGTATGTGTGTTTGCTTACAAGCATGTTTTTCTTCTGGGAGTGATGGATCCTCTCCCTCCATCTTCCAGGACTGTAAAAAAGAAAAAGTAAGGCTTTCTTGAAAAATTGTTGGAAACAGACTACTGGAAAGAGACTAGTTATGTTGTACTTAACACATTTGGAGCAACATTTTATACCAAGTAAACTGACTTTTTAAATTTTTACAGTGAAATGTTACTTATTGTTTTTTTACAATGTGTGCACTCGTCTGTCTCTCTATCCCTTGAACACTCTCTATCTCTCCATTTGGCTCTGTTTCAGAGTGTGTCTGACTGTTTCAAACACCACACATCATGCACCAAGCACACACACGCACACACACACAGGCACACACACACACACACACACACACACACACATATACACATTGGGAGCTGTCAGGGAGACAAGTGGGAGCTTCAAAGGTAGACGCCACACTGTCATGATCAAAGAGAGCCTATCTGGGCTCACATCAGGAATAGAAAGGTTACACTAAAAATAAAGATCTACTGTAAGTACTATAAGTCTGACAGCCTTTATCTCTCTCTCTCTCTCTGTCTCTCACTCACACAAACATACACAGTCACACACACTCTCTCTCTCTCTGTCTCTCACTTTCTCTCACACACACACATACACAGTCACACACACTCTCTCTCTCTGTCTCTCACTTTCTCTCTCACACGCACATACACACAGTCACACACACACACACTCTCTCTCTCTCTCTCACACACACACGCATACACACACACTCTCTCACACACACAGACATACACACAATGACACACACACAGCGTAGGTTAAAGTCTTAAACGTAGGTTTAGTCTTAACGTTGGTTTCGTCTTGGCAACCACCAACTGAAAAAATAAATAATCATTAAAAAATACACAGCCACAATAGGCTACTAATATGATGCATACATGTTCCTGGGCTACTTCATTAATTCACATGATGCATACATGTTCCTGGCTACTTCATTAATTAATATGATACATACATGATCTTGGGCTTCGCATTTCAGGCTGAAAAGCCTTCATATTCTACAAATGTGTCCAAGATAACCTGACATGATGTGACATAATAAACATATGACATATTAAGTTTGCAGTGCATCCTTGCACACAAATACCTTGATGAATGCAAATATATTGATACACAGTATTAAGCTTATCTTACCTAAAGCTTTGAAGCTGATTCTTTTGTGTAATTGGGACAGTGAGAGACATGTCTATTTCATTTTGGATTTAACCATCCATCGATTGATTGATTAATAGTACCACTATCTAAGTCATTAGAAATGAATTGCATCTTAGCTGGTAAACACATTTAATCATTCATATTTACATTCAGTGTGTAAGTTCAAATCAATTCTTTCATTACTCTGATAGCAGGCAGTAAAGGTGCCTGCATCTTTTTGATTATGAAATTCATCAAAACTTTTTTGGAAAGGAATCAGGGCAGCTCATCATAGATATACTGTAGATTGGTTTGCTGGACGAATCCTTTTATGTGTTAAGTTAAATATTTAGTCTTGCTGAAAATTGATTATTTAGTGCTGATGACTGGTAAACTTTCCATCACGCACATAGGCGTGGCCTGTACTTTATTTGTACTGTAGAGAGCCTGCTATATCATCCTTTAGCAGAATAATGTCAGACACAACACAGGCTGTCTTTTTTCTGCTTCTTACATGCTTCTTACTGTTCCGTTGCTCTCCTTCAGCATTGTTATGCAAGTGAGCTTAGGTTCGCTATTTTGTTTACGACTTGCATGATTTTGAACTTGTGCACTCTTTATGCAAAGCAGTTAAGTGCAGCTGGATGTGTGCCAGACATTTACATTTACATTTAGGCATTTAGCAGACGCTTTTATCCAAAGCGACTTACAAAAGAGGATAACATTCAAGCTACAACACAATGAAAGAACTAACAAGGAGTGCATATTGCTAACATTGAAACTGCACTATTTTAAGTTGAAAGTGCAATAGTGTAATACAGTGCAGAGAAATTTAATTGTTAAGTGCATTCACAAAATTTACGCCAGGAGATATTCTTGGAAGAACTTGGTCTTCATGAGTTTCTTGAAGGTGGAGAGGGTATTAGTTGATCTGGTAGCACTTGGTCATTCCACCAGCACGGAACCAGATATGAGAAGAGTCTGGATTGACCTGCACAAGGCGTTGCTAGAAAACGTTCCTTAGAGGAGCGAAGTGGTCGTTGGGTGACATAGGGCTTCAGGATAGTATTCAGGTAGATGGGAGCAGAGCCATCATTCACCCTGTAGGCCGCCATAAGTGCCTTGAATGTAATGCGAGCAGCCAAGGGTAACCAGTGAAGTTCAGTGAACAGAGGTGTGACATGTGCCCCTTTTGGCTGGTTAAAGACCAGACGTGCAGCTGCATTCTGGATCATCTGTAGCGGTCTCAGCACACAGACTGGTAGGCCTGATAGGAGGACATTGCAGTAGTCAAGACGAGAGATAAACAGGGACGGCCGAGCCACAGAGGCAACGTGATCTGCAAAGGTCAGTTGGTCATTGATCATGACACCTAGGTTTCTTGCCACTTTGGTGGGAGAAACAGACAGGGAGTCGATCTTGATACTGATGTCGTGATGTATGGCTTGTTTGGCTGGGAGGACCAGCAGTTCAGTGTTGGAGAGATTTAGTTGGAGGTGATGTTCTTTCATCCATGCCAGACGGCAGGTGGCTTGTTATCTACTACAGTAGATTATAGAAGTCACAGACACTGTTTTGTGTCTGACTTCACCCATGACCTTATAGACTGAGGCTGGGATTATTCGCATCATAGATGGCTTCCATTTTAACATTCCCAATGCCTGTTTGATGTGATATATATAGTGGAGGTAGTTTGGGAATGAACTAGAATGTTCAGGCCTTTTGTTTTTCCCATTGAAACAATCTGTACATTTTCTTTTTTTGTCTCTCTCATTCATCCCCTTTTGTCCTTCTTCATCCCTGCATCTCTCTCTTTTACTCCTTCTCTTACCTCACCCCTAGCATGTTATCTCCTTCTGTCCTCTCTTTCAACTGTGCTTTTCATCCTTTCTTTCTTTCTGTCAGTCTCTCCCTCTATGTCTTTTATCCCCTCTCAACTATGCCCTTTTATTCTCTCTCCTTCCATCTCTCTTTTCCCTTGTTTCTTTCCTCCTCTATCTCTCTGTGTCTCTCTGTTTCTATCCCACTTTCCCTAATATCCCTCTCAAATAAAACATTGTGATAATTGTATTGACATGGATAAAGATAAAATGTAATAAAGTAAAAATTAAGCGTGATGATAAAACTCTCTTTCTCTCTCTCTCCCTCTTTTTCTTTCTCTCTCTGTCCCCTCTCCTCTCCCTCTTTCTCTCTGCAGAGGAGGCACATCAAAGTGGGCGCGGGGTGCTGGTGCACTGTCAGGCGGGCGTGTCCCGCTCGGCCACCATCGTCATCGCCTACCTGATGAAGCACACGCTCATGACCATGACGGACGCCTACAAGTACGTGCGCGGCCGCCGCCCCGTGGTCTCGCCCAACCTCAACTTCATGGGCCAGCTGCTCGAATTCGAGAGGGACCTCAACTCTGGGGTCACGCCCCGCATCCTGACCCCCAAACTCACAGGCCTGGAGACCCAGGTGTGAGGGATGCACACGCATTCACACACATCAACACACATGCATATACAAAACAGAGAGATATGACCAAGTGCAAAGCATCCTTAGAAGAAAAGAAGAGAAGAGAAGAATTGCAGAAAAAAGACAAAAGACACCAGGAAAAGAGGAGAAAAGAGGAGAGTGTGAAAGAGGAGTGAAGTAACAGAGAAAGTAAAGATTTGCTCGATTACTGTGAGTCCACCTCACACCTTCACACGCTGCTTCCAACCAGGCTCTGACAGGACACCTGTCTCACCTCTACCTGTCTACCTGCCTGACTGACCCGGCTTCACCCAACCCGATGGGGCCTGCCACCTTCACCTTCCATTTGTATCAACGTGCCAAGTTTTTATAACAATCTACAACAAACACCTGTAATCCACCTGCTCTCTACGTATCTACCTATTAGTGTTGTATTACAGTACACGATTGCCATTATTATGATTATTATTATTATAATTATTAATGCTATTATCAGTATGATAATTATTATTCATTGTTCCCTACACAGTGAAAATCACTGTGGGCTGACCTACTGTATATGCAGACAGAGGCAGGGCCGCAGTTGTATGATTGAGGACAGGTACAGAAGCTTACAGAACTTTCTAGAGACTCCGGAACACCTCTCTATTCCAAGCTCCAGGAGACCTGCGGTCTGTGGCTTCTGACTTCACTCCTGTTGTTCGTTGTAGGTCAGTGTGTTGAGGACAGCCGCAGAAAGAAAAACCCAAACGCCTGTTTGACCCCTATGCACTTTATTCCCTTTGCTTTCTGGGGTTTGTTCAAACACACTCACACTCTCACACACACAAACACACACTCACAACACACAAGACTTGAGTATTTTTTTCATTTCCTTGACAAAACACGCATGGCACAGAAATAGGAAAAAATATTATTTTGCCTTTTTAATTTTTTGCCTTCTATTGTAGTCTTTTGCCTAAGAGACTCTTTTCCTGCTGTGTTTTTTTTTTTTAATTGCTCTGCTCTGTCTGGGCTTCGATGGGGCGCTGTGCAATAGAGTGGAGTGCTGCTCTCCTGGCTACCTGGTGTAAAGTAGGAAACACTAAAGGTGAATTCCTCACCTGGTCCTGTCTTTGACGTCCAGCTGCAGGGCTGATGCACTTAGTAAACCAGACCAGATTTGGACCATTTATGATGGTCTCCTGGCTGACTTGGTTTGGACTAAGGGATTGCGTTAATCTTTCAAAGCCCTATTTGACAGTCAGGTGGGAATAATGGATTTAGCAAATGGAAACATTTTTGGGTTGTTTACTTCATACTTTCAAAGATTTATTTTTGTTTTGTTTTTTAGATGTTTATTTCATTTAGTAGTTGAAGTATTTATTTTGATATTGAGTGAATTTATTTATAGCATTTTCCTTTCTTGTCTAGTTGAAAACAAAGCTTTGAACATCCAAAAAGGGAACCCTTCTTTTTTATATGAGTGCATAGAAGGGCGGCAGAAACCTGAAAACTGTACAAAGATGTACAAAATACTCACAAATAACAAAGCTCCTTATTTTTATGGTGGACTTACTGTGACACGCATGTTTGTTTGTTTGATTGATTTGTAAGTTGATTTGTTTGTTTGTTGTTGGTTTATTTATTGGGTTGGAACACCTGCATGTTTCAGTGTTTTCTGTATTTTGGCTCTATGGGCCATTTATTTCTCAGCCGGTGCACTCTGATTGGTGGAAAGCTAGGACTGACAGGTCGAGTCACCAATACGTGTAGTCACCAAAATCTGTAGCAACCTGGTAGCATAGTGTCTGATAGTGGATGGGGTCTAAACCTGATCTAATCCAGTCAGCTGCTCCTGTCATGATGAGTGAGGGTAAGACCAGTGTGTGTAACTCCTGTGCTTCTGTAGTCTTTTCTGCGTGAATATAACAATTAGGCTGTTCAGCAGAGAGAGCTTTACTAGTGAGAGGGCTTGGGGCCGTAATTCTGAACGCTAACAAGCTGTCGAGACCTTCTCCAGTTTCTCTCGGTTTGCTTTCTGTCTCCAGACTACAACAGAACAAAACAGAAATGGCAATCTCTGCTTTCCCGTGTAAAAGAGATATTGACATTGTCACTCCACACTTCCAAATACTCCCCTTCCTTAGCGCTCAGGACTGACAACATGCGGCTTCATTTTGACTAGATGAAACCTTTCTGTAGCATTTCCTAATGTAAACTATCCTTCCTCTCTTTCTCTTCCTCCTGCTGTTCTTCCAACTCAGTGTGCAATTTCTTTAGCCTATTACTATGCATTGCTATGTCTATAAACAGCTGGACTTAGAGGAAGGGGCATGGGCTAAGAGGCTAGCAGGCTAAGCTTTATCCTTCAGTTCACTGTGAATCTCATTCTTCCTCATGGCACTCTGTGCCTCTTTTCTCACCGCTCAGGACTTGAGGGGAGTTCTGGATGGCAACTCAAACTTGGGCCGTGCGATTGGGCTTATACACATAACAGGTTAGCCTGCTCTCAGTAATGGCTCATCTATTGTGTCCTCAGCTGCTGCGAATCCAGTGTCACATCTTCTGATCCCCTTTACCTCAGACAGAGAAGGGCCCTCAGTGATGATATGGTGAAAGCTAGCTAGCAGTTTGAAACGTTTCAGCGTCCAAAGCTAAGCTAAGATAAGCTAATCTTCAAAGTGAATTGCAGACACAAAAGGCCTCCATCCCTCCGAACTGAATTGAATTAATTTCAGTAAATCCCTGTATTATTTGGCCTTGGAAATACCAACTATGGCTTCCACACTGTTTTCCCTGCATTGGATTGCTTTTATTGTTTTTTTGAGCATTTGTGCAGCAGATCCACAGCAACTGTATGCGCCCAGCAGGATAGATGTGATTGTTTTTGTAAAGTGGGGTTATCTCAGCTTCACATCTGTGCAGGGTTTGCTTTAAGTGGATTATCTGATGGCTCTTTAAGGGATTAGGTATCTATAAGATTAGGAGGCTAAGTGATGCAGCTAACGTTAGCCCAGTGACACACTAGCTGTAAAGCAGGGAGGATGAAACCACAGACATTCAGAGTATAGGGCAGAGCTGGTTAATTCTAGAGTTAGCACCAGTGCAGGCCAGAATAGGTCCAGTACCGGCACTTATCTGGCCCTGACTCAGCACATGCATGCAGGTCACTGCAGCTGGCACTCGAGAGACTTCTGGGCACGGTTAACACTGTTGCAGGGAGAAGGAATTGGCATTACCAGTGGCAACAAAAGTGTTCATGTGTATGGTTCTTTCACCGTGTTTTTATGCCACTGGACAGCTAAAGGATTTCTCTGTAAGAATAGAATTTAAGCACAGACACACAGGATTTGAGACATTATCTGATCAGGGGATTTCTAGATTTCTATCTTTCTTTCCTTCTTTCTTTCTTGCCATCTATCCAACAAAGTGTCTTTCTTCTTCTATCATATTTATTCTATTTCTTGCATTACAACGCGAAACTGCCAACTGCTTGCTTTAATGCTAAGAGAGTTCACACAGGTCAGAGTAACTGGGACGGTGAAACCTGAAAACCTGAGGATTGGTTTAGCAGTCTTCCAAGTATGTAGCATCCAACGCAGCTGATGGCATGTGCTTACAGAGCTGTAGACAAGACAGGGCCTGCTATTGGGAAACAGATAGTCTCTGTCCACGCATGACTGCTCATGCATATGTGGGAGCTGAGGTGTGTGTGTGTGTGTGTGTGTGTGTGTTTCTTAGACATTGATGGAATAACAGGTCCTTGTTGACCAGGTTTCCTCTCAAAACAAGCAACATCTCCCAGACCTTTTCAGTCTCTCTCTCTCTCTCTCTCAGTGCGCAATTACTCTTTCTCTTCATGACACAATTCTGACCTCATAAAATGCCTCTTTGCATCTTTGCATGGTGACTGCAGTATGTGTCTCTGCTCCTCTCTTGTGTGTGTGTGTGTGTGTGTGTGCGCGCGGACGGGGCCTATATAATGATACCTCACTCTCTCTCTCTCTCCAGTGCTGGCTTATGGATGTTGCTGCCACTACAGGAGTGTGTGTAGTGCAGAGTGGTGTGTAGATTTGGGGAAGCAGCTAATGGCTCATGGTGTGTATGTTTGTGTGTGTGTGTGTGTGTGTGTAGGTGGCAGCCTGTAGCATACCCCTCTTATACCGTCAGACTGTGCCGATTCTTTTTGCCTCATCATGCAACGCCCACCCAAAGCCCTAATCCATCTTACTCCAGCATGTTCAAGAGCCTGGCATCTTCGTACCAAACGCTGTTTGTTCACTCTGGACGGGCTGTGTGTGTATGTTTGTGAATGTGTGTGAGTGTGTGTGTGTCTGCGTCTGTGTATGTGAGCATGTGAGTGTGTGTGCATTTGTGTATGTCAGCATCTGTGTGAGTGTGTGTGTGTGTGCCTGTGTGTGTGTGTGTGTATGTGAGAGTGTGCAAAACCTCTTCCCGTCTAGTCACACAGCAGTGGGCTCTGGGGCCGATGTGGCCCTCAAGACATCCAGGCCCGTTGCCTCTGGAATTATATTCAGACGGCCATCCTGTCGCATCCTGAGTGCCATGTCACATCCTGAGATGTGTGATCCTGACGGGGAAGTGAAGGGGTGTCTTTTTACCTTTGTGTTGCGCATCAGTGCTGATATTTTTTCTCAGTACGTTTCCTGACTGTGTGGTTTGCACAGAAACATGAACAGTCTTAAGTGTATTTTTTTGTGTTTGTGTGTGTATGATGTGTGAGCCATTGTTATTTCTGTGAATTCATATTTATATTTGTGTATTTCAAGGCCATTTTTTTACTTAATGTTATTATTGCCATCTTCTTTCCTGTGCCAAATATAACAGAAGGAAGGGTATGTTTTGCTTATAATGATGATGATGATGATTTTGATAATGATGATCATGATGATCATTTTGACCATTATAGCCATGAGGAGGAGAAAAAAGGACAGTGAACTAGACCTGTTTTCGTAAAAAATCATTTTTTAATTATGATGAAAAATTAGGGAGAGTGGGATTGGGGGGAAGGGGGGTTCTTGGATGGGGTGGGGGGAGGTTATATAGGTCTGGCGGGTTGTTCCATTATCAGTGTCTTACCCTATTCTGCAATGCTGTGATAAAAATGTGCCCCGTGTGTGTGTGTGTGTCCACATGTGCATGTCTGTACGCGGGCATGTGTGTGTGTGTGTGTATTTCTGTACCTTTCTACTCCTACCCTGCTCTGCTACTAAATAATGACTCAGAAGAAGAGGTTCTATTTTCATATGTTAATAATGCATTGCCCGTAGGCTCTTGTGGCTTACTTTCAGACCAATTCTTCTTTTGAAATTTTATCAGTGACTTTCATTGAACTGTATAAAGATGGTGATTATGATGATGATGATGATGATGATGATAATGATGATGATGACGACAGCATTTAATGCTATGTTTTTAAGTATAGCCAACTTTGGCTATGGGTCCTGCTGGTGTGTTTATGTGAGAGACAGTTTCCTTGTTTGTTTTCTTTTTGCATGTGGATGCTCTTCAGCGCTGTGCTAACCTGACTGTATAGGAACCCTAGGCCTTTGTGACAGCTCGATGTCAAACGTGAAGTTGAACATTATGCCGCCGCTGTGTGTTCCTATATATACAAAAACACACACACACACACACAGGCAGACTGTGTCAGGTTTGTCGCTGGCAGAAGAGTCTGAATTGCTTGTTTGTTTGTTTTTTTGTTTGCCATTGTTGAAACTGTTCTTAAACTCTTACTGTGATGATAGAGACTGAGATACAGCTGTGAGACATCATTAATTAATCATGAATTAATTATTCAGACACATTAATGACCACTAGTGATGACTATATATACCAATGCTGTATAAAGGAAAAATAAAATTCATCGGCGCGGAGTAAAGCAAAATACAGCATTCAGTGGCATATATATATTTAAGTGTCCACCATTTTCAATTTCTTGGACATCTGCAAAGTGGTTTATTGAAATAAATTCTTTTTTTATATTAAATTGGCTTGTCCTTTGTCAGTGAACTTACAACCTGAGAAGAAATGACATGTCTTTTATATCTCTCATTCAGAAAGCAATATAAGAATGTGTAGCATAAGGCATTTAATTTTATTGAAATTGTGTCCATGTTGTAAACAGATTATGTAGAAATAATAGGCCTATAAATAAAAATATATATCATATAGGATGAAT